>CM021100.1:787495298-787756052 GCA_007115665.2 Sequoiadendron giganteum
AACTAGCCAAAAGAGACAATGATAAGTGACATACGAGGACAAGGCTACCTAACCCCTTGACCCCACTTAGTGCAGGACAAGGATGAGCCAAAATGATTGATGGGAAATATGCTAGAGTGAAAATCAATATCACTTAGAGGAACAAGGTGATTTGACATAAGGAAGAGAACTATAGTTCTTAAGATATTGAATTTTGCTACTCAAAGACTTACATTATTTAGTAGAATGACCATGAACTCTATGATGTGAGAAAAAAAAACTCTTGTAGTAGAATTTATTCTATGTTCTTGGAGGGAGGGATACCAAACAATCTTGGAGGAGTCTCGACAAGATACTCTCTTGATCAATTGTAGAAGATGTCCCTTTATTTTGTGACAAAGATATCTCTTGCTTAGCACAATGTGTCGTAACACAAGATTCTTTAGATTGTGAGATTTTTCATTCTCCGTTATGGGAGGGTGTAAAATCTATCAAATAATTAGTGTTTTGTGTGATGACATTGACATTAAGCAAGGATTTCTTTGTTTCTTTCATTTCTTTCAATTGAAAATACTCAAACCCACTAGTGTCTATGAGTTCAGGATGCACTAATGTTAAAGTTGGCTTAGAGGGGTTTTTTGTAAGTGTGTTGATATTAAATGAAGGCTTGCTTGTTTTGCTTGAGGGGCTATAACTAAGACCACTAGTCTTTTCTTGCATGTTAGGATCTATAGGGACATAGATACCCTATTCTCTAGCACCACATCCTTTTCCATTGTAACAAAGTTGTTTCATAAGTTCATAACCTTTTCCATAAATATTTTTCATTTCATTTGGATCCAATGGTTGTTCATAGTCAAGTTCATCAAAGTTTGTTGTCTAATTTTCTTTGCTTTCTAAAGTGGTTGAGGTGGATTCTTTCGAAGGGTCTTCCAAATTTTGAGTTGACATTACCACTTTTTATTTTCCCCTTTTAGATTCTTTGTTTATGATTTTTTATTCTCCCATGAATGTTGGTTCAAAGTATAAGGAACCCCAATCATCTTCTAATAGCTTTGTAACTTCCTCAATGTGTTTTTATTTGTCTTTTTGTTGCAAGGTTTCTATGTATGTAGTTGGTGTCAATGTTTTCAAAGGATTTTCCTTGTTTTTCTCAATTTTAAGCAACTATTTGGGTCAGGGTCAACTTTGAGTGTGTACACTTTGTTGTTGTAGACATATTTCATTTTATGATGAAGAGTAGAAGGCACCCCATTCATTGCATGAATCCATGGTCTTCATAAAAGAAGATCATATGAAATATTGTGAGGCATAACATGGATCAGTGTTTCTAATGTGGTCTTTCTAGCTATAATAGGCAAAGTGATCACACCAAGCGGTTATTTTCCTATATTGTCAAATCCTTTAATAGATAAAGAGTTAGGTTAAATTTTTGATTTATCCACATCAAGATTATCCAAAAGGGATACACTACACACATTAGGCCATTTTCAGTGAGGGTTATTTTTATTCCCAACCTATTATGGATAGCTTCTATCACAAGAGGATCATTTTTTTTTACACTTCCAAAGGAGGGAGCTCACTTTGGTGGAAAACAATGTCTACATTTATTCCTTGAATTAGGGTTGCTATGTCATTCAATTGTACATTAGAAGGGATAGGAACTTGTTGTAAAGAATTTTGAATCATGCTATGATAATGAGGGGAGGCTTGAATAAGGTCCCACAATGATATCTTAGTAGGAGTGTTCTTACATTGTTCAACAAGATCATACTCCTTTCCACTTTGTGCAAGCAAATAAGGAGGACTCGGTAAGATAGGATTAGGCAATAGGAGGGATGTTGAAGGTGTTTTTCTTGGTTATAGATTGTTTCTAGTGTTATATGTATGAGCAATCGTATTATAACTCGACTGCTATGAAACATTATTCTTAGGTGGGTACAGGATAAATTAAGGTTTTTTTGAGTTTATGGTTTGTGTGAAGGCGGATAAAGAATTAGAATATTCTTAGGATGTCCCACAAGGTATGTAGGAGGTCCATTAATCAAGGGGGATGTAATGGACACCTATGCATTCATAACCTCAACAATTTTGGTTTGATATATTTCTATTAAAAGGCAGTCTAATGTCATCTTTTCACCATCATCTAAGGAGGCCACATTACTATTGTTTGAAATAGATGTGTCAATGTTGTCATTTTATTGCACCATGATATACTCCCTAGGAGGAGAGTTTTTAGGAGAACTACAAACTATATGTTCATGACATTCAAAGGTTGGTTCTTCTAAAATGACTTCATCACAAGTAAGGGAGTTATCAATGGTTGAACTGTCTTGTTTGTCAATGATGGATTTTTCTTGTTCAATAATGTTTTCCCTAGGGGAAGAGAGACAACTAAGATTTTCATGACTTTCATAAATTGTATTTTCTAAAATCAAAGTATCTTCTTTAGCAATAATAGAGATACTAGGAGAAGAAAAAATTTGATTGTCATGAGGATTCACAATTTAATTCTTGTTTTCTAGGGTCTCATTCTCTTGTGCCATAAGTTCTACCCTAGTAGGAGAGCTTTTAGGGGAGTAACACACAATATGTTCATCACATTCATGGTTAGGTTTAGTAAAGTAGCTTCATCAAAAATAGGGGAGGCATCGAAAGAAGGAGAACTATGGTTTTCATGCTTACCAAATAGATCTTTCCAAATAGTAGGAGCATTAGGGAAGGGAGGAACAAGAATCTAATGATTCTCAATAAGTACATCTTCTAACACCAAATTATCTTCTTTGCATCAAGGAGGGATATTAGGAGAAGGAAAAATTTGATTGTCATGGTTATCTATGATTTCATCCTCTTTCACTAAAACATTCTCACAAGTAAGAAATGAATGTAGACTAGGTAAGGTGATGTTTAGAAATGTGTCTATGATCTCATCTTCTTGCATCATAATATCTTCCCAAGGCGGAGGAGAAGAGGGACAATCAAGAATCTCAATTATTGTATCTTTTTTCACCAAGATACCTTCATCACTAATAGGAGAGGTATCAAGAGAAGAAAAATTATGATTGTTATGATTTTCTATGCTTGCATCCTCTTGTGTGATGAAATTCCTACAATTCTGATAGATTCTAAGAGGGTATCCCACATGCTTATCAAAGGTTTTACTTTTCTTTCCTAGATTATACCCATGAGTAGAGAAAATAGAATCAGACAAGCCACTTGATATTCTAGAAACACTAAATTCTTGAAAAGAAAACATGCTAACATGAGAAAGTAATTTATCTAAATTATGCAATGTTTCTGAAATGTAAACAAATGTCCTACAAATCTAAAAATTTTAATACTCAAATGATTTTTGAAATGCTTTAAAAATGAATTCACTACATGGATGATTTGACCTAGATACATAAAATAGATGTTCCTGAAACTTTCCAAAGTTATACTATATGTTACCAACAAGCTTAGGAAACAAAAAAATGAGGTTTTCAATGTTGTAAAAGGCAGTTTAAAATTTTCACTAGGACTAAATCACCCAAAGGGGAATATGATCCTAGTGAGGGTTTTTTTCACAAGTTTTAAAAAATTTTAAGTGATTTTTATGGTTTTTGGTTTGATGATCAGTAGACTAAATGCAAATTTAGATTTCAGATGATTTTGAATGATACAAGAGACAAAAGTGCAATCCATATGCACTTTCACTAAAGCAATATTTAGAAAACCTAGAATGCCAATTAACTAATGAAAACCCTAATGAAATGTTAATGAAAGCAAGATCTAGGATGATAATGCAATACAAATCAGAATTATGATGTTCTAAATGCAGGTTCACCCAAATGAAAGGAAGAAAATTGTCGGCTTCTATGCTTGTGAGATAGAATAACAATCTTCTTCACTCTCATTCAAGGAAAACCCTAGAGATCTCAATATTAGGTACATGTAAAGGAGAAAGAGATCTTGAAATAGGGTTGTCCTAGGGTTTGATTATAAACTAAAGAGGGGTTCACTACCAAGCTAGAGCTTGGAAAGAGAAGAAATGAAAGTAAGATGCAAAGTACTATAAAAAACCTAACTAAATGACCTAGGAAATGAAACTAAAATGTAGAATAATAAACTAAGAATGAATAAAGGTGCACCTAGAAGAAGGATGAGATCAAAAAAAGCTCAAAAACCTTGAAAAAATGTTGCTTGATGTCCACTAGGACTCATACGCTAGTCTGGGCGATTTAGTCCTAGACTGGATTTCTATGCCAAAATTGGAATCTGACACTGTATGATCTGAAACAACTGAAATCTGGAAAAAATACCTGTTTTGGGAATCATACGCCACAATTGGCGTATCAATACCACTCAACTTTTTCAAAGGGTTAAGGCTTGAACCAGGTCTCCAATCTCTTCTCTTTCTTCAACACTTCATTTTTGGGTCTAAAACCTTGATTTGCGACATGTAGGTGAATTTTTGTGAAGATATCAACCTTGTGACAACTTGACGACTTTCTCCAACCTTGTAACCTAATCATAAAAGGATATTCAAGCTCCAAGATAACTAGATATTTAACCACACATGTAGAGAGAGAGAAAAACTTGTTGATTGTTAGGAAATAGGGGCTTGCCTAGGTCAAACCCCGTTTTGGTAGTTAAACCAAATGATGGATTAATGATATAACAACATGAAACATGAGACATGAAGCATGAAAAATGAACAATGATAACTTGAATGATGTCTTGTAAATATACAATATAACATGAAGTGGCCATGAAGGATGTAGATCTTGACCTTGAATAATGGATAGGAAACTATGCTTACAAATGGATCTTCAATGCTAAATCACAACACTAGCTCAAAAAAATGCTTGATGCTTACTGATCTTAACTTGATGATGGATCTTGAATTGCTACAACAATTGATGAATACATATTACCTTGAATGCTTTAGGAATGATCTTGAATGCTCTTGTGAAGTCTTCTATATTCTTGTAATCATAATCTTGCTATTAGGAATGCTCTCTTGAACTTGTCTTAGGTGAAAATGAGTGAAATAACCTTGTATTTATACTTGTTCATGCCAAATTTCCTAAAATTATAACATTACAAGTCAAAATCAAATCTAGGAGGACAAAATTTTGCCAAGAATTTGAATTAAATTTGATTTTCGGCTACATGGGACTCATATGCCACGAGTGGAATATGAGTCCCATTAGAGTTAACTATGGGACACATTTTAAAAAATGCTTAGAATGATGTGAAATCCAGATCAGGACCCAAAAAACTAGGTGGGACTCATATGCCCAAGGTGGCATATGAGTCGTAGATCACTAAATTTGGGCCACACAACCTTAAAACACCTGAATTATGATTGGTTGTTGGTTTATGTTAGGATTATCCTTAGAAAGATGCATTAATTAAGGCTCGTGGATGCAAAATAAGGCCAATTAAGGCATAGATAAGCCCAATTTACTAATGAAACCCTAGATTAGTGTGAAAGTGTGGTACAACACTTCACAACACCCTAAATAAGGCACAATCAAGTTGATTTAGTTTACAAGGGTCCTAAATTTAATGTGAAGGTGTAGATGAATACACTTTACAACACTAAATTAAGGAAAAGTTAGGTTTATTTAGCTTAAAAAGGGCCCAAGACCTAATGTGAATGTGTTGAACACATTGCACCACTAGATCAAGGTGACATTAAGTTCATTTTAATGTTAACCATTCCCAAATCAAGTGTGAAAATGTAAATGATGATATTTCTCGACACTATAGAAGGATAATTTGGTGAGCTATAATAAATGAATAAATAAATTAAATAAAATATAGATGATGAAATAATAAAATGTAGTAATGTATAATATAGAGTTGCAGTAAGGTATCAGAGATATGAAGTTAGGAATTAAAATACCTTGAAAGAAAAGATGCAAAAATAAGAATAATTGATGGTATTTTTTTAATGAAGAGATATATGAAGTTGAGAGAAATATAGTTATAGGTGAAGGATAGAATTATTGTGAGACACTAAATGAGAAGGAAAAATTAAAAAATATAGAGGACAATATTAAAAAACTAGAAAGTTAAGAAAATAAATATAGTGGGAAAGGAGAATTTTGATTTGATAATAGATACGAGATCGAGAATGAAGTAGTTCTACATACAAGGAAGTGCATAGAATGAAGTTATTTAAGGAATGATGACCAATGAAGAAAAGAAAAGTTGGAAAATGAAAATGACGATAAAAGTAAGTGAAGATATATTGATAGATCTAAGTTGACATTTAGAGATTTAGTTTGTAATCTATTGGGATTCAATCCTACAATGTCAAATTTTACTTGAGCTCCTACCCCATTGTTCTATTACCATTTTAAGCCCATAAATTATAATCTATTAAAGAGATATTAAATGGGCCTTATGTTCAAAGGTGTCTCTTTGTGATGTGTTTCTCCCCCCTTATTCTTGGTTTTTTGGAGAAAACTATTAAATTAGAAAAATGTCTAAGTATAAGTTTTCCTTTTTATGTTCAATTTTTAAAATTCAAGAAGTTTTTGAACCTCCCAAAACCACAATAAATGAACAAGTTGAGTTTTTGAGTTATAAACATCAACAAGTTCACTCTAGTTTGTAAACTTGGTGAAAATTCAACAAGGTTATAAATATTGACAGGTTCATGAGCTAAATGTGAAACATAGTTCATTAGTTCACTAGAAGACCAAATATTTGAAGAGTAAATAAACTGAAGAGAAACATGGTGACTATTTTAGTGTGTCACAAAGTCCATAAGCTAAAAACGTAGAGAAAAGTGTGACAAAGTACTTAAGGTTCACTAGTTCACAAAAAGTGTAATAAGCCAACAAGGCTTGCAAGTTTGCAAAAGGTGTAAGTGTGTGATATAAGATAAAGGAATAATAAAAGTGGCTAATTTCAAAATGTCACATATTTCATGAGTTTTTGAACCATACAAAAGTGTGAAATCTTTCACATAGATGTTAAATCTTTAACAAAAAAAAGAGTGTATTTATAGTAAAGTATTTGAATGTAAGAAAGAGCATTAAAAATATTTTGAACTTCAAAAATACCTTCTTAGTTCCACAAATGTGGTTAATGACCCCTCATCTACCAAGTGTTCCTTGTAATTCAAAACCTTAATAGATGTAGAGATTTAAAAAGAATGATCTTATAGGCCCCAAAGAACATTCACTATACTTTGCAAGTACTTCCAAGCCATGATTTATGGAATGAATAAAGGGGAATTGTTGATGGTTAAAATAACACAATCAAAATTAAAACAGAATATTTCTACTCTATCTCTCCTGAAAGAGAAAGACAACCTATAGTGGCCTAACTCACAAGGTCCTGGTAGTTGGTTCTCAACTATCTGATGTCACTCAATTGGTTCATGTAACTGTAATATTCAAGGGGCCTGTGCTAGTAACAAAGGATTCAAGCTATGACTCTCTTTATCAAAATAGTTCCTGTAAATCAATGGGTTTTAAGTAAAAGAAAAATATAGATCAAAGGGGTAAATCAACAAGTATGAATTAAATTTATCTAATATCCAGACATATACCTCTAACAACGAATGTTTTCTCAACCAATCACAAAAACCATAGCAGGACACAACCCACAGTATAAATGTACCATTGTATACATCTTAGGTGCTTAATTCAATTCCATTATTCACATATCACAAGTATTTCCAAGATTTCAAAACAACACACATTCATTCATCATCAAAACTATAGATCAACAGACTTTAATAACTTTAATTCAATGATAGGTTAACAAGATAATCTTTAAACCTGGTTTCTTCTAATGACTTTCATCACATAAGAAACTATCATGCTTTAACACAATCACTGGCATTCAAGTGGATTATAACTCATTAACCTTATCAAACAACACAATTCAATGCAAACTCCATATTTCGTAAACCTGCAATTCTATTAACTGTAAACAAGATCTGGTACAATGTATCTCTGCAAAAATCTCTATAAAATTCTATCTCCTAGCACTAGGTAAGCCAATTCAATTCTCAATTAGCCGACCATTACAATGTGATACCCATCTGGTATTTATAGATATACAAAAGAAGTTCGAACTTCACTTCTATCTTAGGCTTTCCACCTTTTTAGGAACAATCAACTTTCTTGTAAACTTAGATCAACTTTGATCTTGAGTTCTTACATTCTGCATTCAGTTTGATCTAACAATAGAAGATAGAAATAGAAGGAAAAGAAGTCATGCGCGCTCAAGACTGTCAGTGCTGCATGCATGCAACATGCAAGGAAGAAGATCATCATGCGTCATGCAAGGAAGAAGAACATCATGCATGCAGGATTTTATGCATGTGAAGCTGGATCCGCTATGAACTCATCATAACTGGTGAAGACTTGTTGTAGCATATCCATATCTGGCCCATCAATCCAGTCATCTTCAAATTTGATACGATCCAACTCAACTGCAGCAAACTCTTTCATACTTTTTACTTTGATCAACTCTCTCCCTCCAGCTTTTATTTCTTCTTTGACTTCTACAAGCCGATCTATCACTAAGTCTCCTCCATCATCTTTCTCCTGCATGAGTCCTTGGAATCTTTCATTCCATTTCTCTCTAACCTGACTCAACGACATGCCATCTTTGGTCATTACATTCACATCTACAATTATGGCCATAACCACTTCCAACTCTTCCAACTGTTCAGTTAAATTATTAACTGCATCCTGAATCTCATCCTTATGCATGCTCAAAAAGCCAATCCTAAACTTAAGGATGCGAGAAGTCTTTTCTAAAAAATCTTTGTTATCCTCTTCGAGTATAGATTCTTCTAAAAGAGTAGTTAGAGGCAATGCATTTATCTTCTCTAACTTTTCACTATACTCTTTGTACTCTTCTTCTAACTTCTCGAAAGCCTCAATATATTGATGCACCTCCTTAATTACTCCCTCTGCCTCCTTGTAGGTTTCAAACCCTTTTTCTAAAACCTCACCTACCTCCCGGTTCACTTTGTCTATCCATTTGTCAACCATCTCCCCCTTACCTCTAACTTGCACCAAATCATCAACCTCCTTTTTGCTTAGCAAAACAGGAGTCTCAATTGCTACAACTTGTTGTGACCTTGGAGAGGAGACACTCTTCAAGATTGAATGTAACTGATCCAATTGAGCCTTAAGCTCATCTTTCTTTTGTTTGTCTTTGATCATCCTTGATTTTGTCATTGAAGCCACCACATCAATTAGATTCATTTGTTGATTTCTAGTGGGTCTTCCCAAGTTAACCATACTCAATTGATAGTCTGTGAGCTGCATAGCCCCTACCTCCTTTTCAATCATAGGCATGGCACATTCAAAAACTATCTCCCCTTTATCTGTGAGTCTGGTAGAATTCAAAAATTTAGCCCTCTTCTTAGGCCTTTCCTATTCAATCTCCTTCATCATGTCCTCCCAATTAAGAGGCTGAGGAGGTGTTCTAGCTCTCTTCTTCAAATATAATTTCAACCATGTAGGAGCACTAGGAGAAGTCATCATCATGGAAGAGGAAGCGACAACTGTAGAAGATGGCTGAACATTTACCTTAGGTTGAGAATCAACCTTTGCTTTTTCTTGTTGCTCCTACAGCACATGCATCTTCACCAACTTCTCAGCCCCTTCTCTATCTCTTCATTCCTGCACTTTCTTATCTTCTTCTTCCTTTCTCAATCTCTCCTCTTCCATCTGATCCTTCTCTAACTTTTCTTTATCTAAGGCCTCTCTTTCCAACCGTTCTACCTCTAAAGCTTTAAGTTTTGCAGCTTCGGCCTCTTCTTCTTTTTGCTTCCTAACTAGCTCTTTGGCCTCCTTTTCTTTTCTTATCCTTTCAGTTTCTTCCTTTTCTATCCTTTCCATTTCCAAGGCTATGAGTTTCTCTGCCTTTTCCCTTTCTTCCTCAGCTTGATGTTTCTTTACTAGCTCTTCAACCTCTTTTTCATTCCTTAGAGCTTCAGCTTCTTGTTCTTTCTGTCGAGCCTCCTCTGTAAGCTTCAATCTAGCAACTAGGGCTTCCTTTTCCCTTCGGTTTATTGCTTTCTCCTCCTCGAGATCATGGATCTTCTGTATCAGTTCCAACTTGTCATTTTTTTCCTTGACCTTGATCTCATGCTCTCGTAGCCTCATTTGCTCCTCCATTGTATTAGTTGTTGTCTTTATTTCAACTTCTTTTACCTATGATTGCTATTGTTGAAGTAAAGCATCAGCTTGTAACTTTTCCTCCATTTCCTTTTGTTTCTCTGCAGCAGCCCTTGCATTAGATTCTCTGGTAGCATCTTCAAATTGTTTCCATTGTTCTTCCTATGTAAGAACCTACTCAGTAGTATGATCTAGAGGCACGTTTTATTGCAAGTCCTTCTCTGATAGAGTTTCATCGGAGTCTATCTCAATTTCTACCAGTTCTTCCTCCACTTCTTTCCCTTTAGTAGCTTCAACCATGGCATAAAGTACTCCTTGAACTTCTTTACTTTTCTTTCTTGTGAGTGGGGCTTGTGTAGTTGACTCACCCAATGTGGGCGTAGAAACAATAGATTCAATTGGAACATCTACCTCGGGTGTCTCTTCTTCTTCATCGACTACCTCCAACTCTGTTTCTTCAACTTTAGGAGGAAAGAATTCTAATGGTTCCTTGGAAGGTGCCTTTCTTTTAATCCTCTTATACCCTTTACCTTTCTTGAGGATTGGTCTCTGAGGAGCTTGAGTTCTCATCATCAACCATTGCACACTTCTATCCAAGACTGTCCTTCCCAGTTTCTTAATATCAATTGTTTCTTGCTCATTCCAGTCTATTGGATCTAAGTTTTGGTCCCAATATTCAAAGCTTCATATGAGGGATCTAATACAATTCCATCATCCACCAAAGTTTCAGGAATATTATCTTTAATACGCAGCTCTACCATAAGTGAGACTGGTAATCTCTCATAATTCTTCTTCCTTAAGTCATATTCATCTTGCCTATCACACCAAAAATCCTCTAAAAAATTAAAATGTCTAGTAAATACTGAAGGTAATAAAGCATACATATTCTTCTTTGGATCAAAATACTTACGAGCTGTATACAATCCCAATTTCAATTGTATCAACTCATTACAAACCACCTTTGTTGCCTTCAAGTGTTGACAACCATATTCCCCCAACTTCATGGGAAATTTATGGCATCCTATCTTGTGCTTCATCCCAAATCTAGCATTAACTCCGATGGCTTGATATACAAATTCCATAAGCACTATTCTATTGCTGCAACATCTTGGAAGTAAATGGGGATGACCCTCAAAACCAAATAATCTGAAGTATGTAAATTTGGGGTATTGGATGTACCAACTTCCCCATTCAGAAATGAATGCCATAGATTCTTGGCTTAACATTTATCCTGCATCTCCACTCAACTGGTTGATAACCACATATAAAAATGCATCATTGACTCTTCTGAAGTGAGTCTCAGCAACCTGAAGAGATAATTGATCGTAGTGTTCCCATACCTTCCTTTGTCCATCCAAGACTCCCATGGTACCTACTCTGTTTAATCCTGGGAAAATCCCCATTCTTGCTGCAGCATAGACCACATATGAAGTCATGAAGAAAGATTTGGTCTGTTTGACCCTTGTGAGCTGATCATGTATGGCATCAAAAACAATCATTGACCAATCAAATTGATAATCACCCTGAAAGATCACTTGAATAAAATGGAACATCCATTCCTTGAAATGGAAGGCATCCCTCTTCCCAAACACTCTGGACAACATCAATATCAAATCAGATATCTCCTTCTTGAAGTCTTCCGTCTTTGGCTCGTCTGCCAACTTGCTTAAAGACTTCTTCTCGGTGCTTAACCATCTTTTGTTTAAATGAGACTTATTGGAGTCTTTGTGCTTATTGTATTTCTCCAATGCCTTAGTCTCAGTTAGCTGCACCAAATTCTTGGGATCAGGAACATTAAATATGCTTTGGAACATATGCGGAGTAAGATCTTTAATCACATTATTGTGTGAATCCACGCATAATATTGAAGTTAGATTATAAGTACTGGCCACTATACATATCAACTACGGACACTGAATTGATAAAGGAAACACAGTGATATGTGTAAGACCGAAGTCAACAATCCTTTGAGTTCTGCCTGTCAAGTTTTCCCTTTCTGCAAAGGTCTCTTCATGTAATTCGTCAAAGCTATACTGGCCCAGATTAGTATCTGTGATATCTGACTAGTCTGATTCCACCTTGCTCGCCTTCACCACCGGATTCCTATGATCATACCTTAATGTATAAGGTAGCTGTTCTGGTTTCACCTTCTTGATTTTCGGTGCTGTCTTTGATGTTCTAACCGATGGATTCCTTCGAGCAGCCTCTCCTGATGTTCCTGACATCTCTCAAATCTCCTGCAAGCAAACCTCTAATTAGACCTTCAAATAAATCATTATAAAACATGTTTTAAAAACATACCTATTACATATACATCAGATTCGGAACCAGATAGAAGCTCAAAACAAGCACTTTTACAAAACTGGCAAACTCAGAGCAAAAAGCAATATAGGAACTTCACCTAATAACAAACGGGCTCGGAGTCGGAGTTAGAGTCGGGGAGATTATCGAAACCGGGGTTGGAAGAAAAATCGGATTTAGTTTTCTTTGAATTTTACTTTTCATATTCTATTTCCATTCCACCTCCGCCTCCGATTTGGTCATTGTTATTTCGACAAAAGACTTCCCACTATATGCGGAGCCGGACACGGGATGAAAACGAAATTGATAACATTGGCAATCAAAATTTTTAAGTTCAGGATCAACTCTGATCCCGGCTCCGCCAATTATCACATACTTCAAGAAAACCTTTTAGAACTCAGAATCGAAAACGAGATAGAAATGGAATTGATAACTTTGGTAAAAACAAAACTCTTATGTCCATACCCATTCCAATCCTACCTCCGCCTATGCTAATCATGACATCATCAAATTTATTCATTTTCATCATAACTTCATGATTAAACCTAGGTCACCATAAAATGGCAAAGGAGCTTAAAAACTCTACCCTCATATGACCGTGGGGAACAATTATATTTTAGGGCCATTTATTTAAATCTTATCTAAAGTAATTGCAGAGACTGACGAAACCCTAATCTAACAAACTTAATAAAACCAGGGCACGGGTTTAAAAAACTCTGCCATTCCCCAAATGACGAAACCCTAATTTAAACAATAAATCTAATCTACCTTAACTCACTGTAAAATCCCTAATCTACCTCACTGTAAATTCTCTATCAAACTCACTATAAATTCTCTATCTAACTCAAGCCATAATAAAAACCTTTAATCTAATCTAATCTACTGCAAATCGCAAACGACACGATGCGATCACGATTAAGACGTGAAAGCGACAATGCCCTAAAATAGAAAGAAATGACACGATAAAACAAGACAACGAAGATTTAAAGCAAAACAGACAAGCCAAAACAAGAATCTACTCATTCAATCACATTGATGATCATAAAATTGCTTTAAAATGCAATAATTGAACACGCGAGCAGATACAAAGCAAAACACAACAAGGAAATAAACAACGAACAACAAAGATAAAAGACCTACCTCAAACGCAAACAAAGCCACACTAACTTTCTGAATCGATTCACACCCAATATCCCTTCTCTATCTCGATCAATTTGCTCAAACGATCTCTACTATTGCTCTTCGTGCTCTCAGACTTGTGATAATAACAATAATGATCGGCTTTAACCCTTAATAAAGAAAAATATGTGAATTTCTACCTACATCGGCAACCACCATTAATGCATTAAAATGCAGTAAAGGCGAAGTTGGAACTGTAAGAGAACGAACACTAGTCTGCAGTGCAACTTCAGTCAAAAAGTCAACGACAAAAATTGGCGGGGACAAAACTAAAATGGAAACAGGATCTTAAACTCATAAAATTTCCAAACCTTATTCCCATTCCAACTCTGCGTCCGACAACTAAAAAAAAAACAAAAACAAAAACAAAAAGTTAAGTAAAAGACCAACCTAATAAAACAAAACACAAAAACCGAGACAAAACAAACATTAAAAGGGAGCGAGGGCAGGATCAGAATTGAATTTGATTTTGCAAATTTTGATAACAACCATCCCAATTCCCACTCCAGCTCCGCTTCCGCCGAAGACCAAAAACAAAGGCAAGGAAAAGACCATTGGGATAGAATAAAAAACAAGCCTCAAAAGAACCTTCAGACCCAATTCAACTCCGGTTCCGATTCCGATAGAGAAAACAAAGAAAAACAAAGTATTGGAAAAAGTAGACTCCAAACTTTGTTTCAAAAACAACTAAGTACAAGGGGGACCCATTTTGACCAAGGCAAAAGATGGGGTGGTTATGCAAGGCATAGCAAATGGCGACTCGGCTGAGAAAATGGTTTACCTATTTTCAAAATACCCAAAGAAAATTTTAGTCACCCAAAAAGTACTTGGCTTATAAACACCTTTCCTTGAATGAGATTAGATATTTGTAGGATAATCTCGAGTTTGAATCTTAGATGGTATATGCTCATGAGTTATTTCTGAATCTGAGTGTGTGCCTATATTGTGCACCATTCTTTGTAGCTACTTTCTCTGCTTGTAAACAACTATACCTAAGTTTCAAGCTACATAAGTTGAGTCCTTTAACTATCGTGCAATAAAATCATAGACATTGCTCTGCTGCCAGACAGGCGTCCATAGCCCCGACGGAGATACCTCTAGTCCTCTCAAAGCATTTCTCTACTGCCAGATAGGCGTCCATAGCCCCGATAGAGATACTTGGTTACCCATTTGATATTAAGCTTGCTTTTCTATCTTTCTTTCTCTTTCTCTTTTTATGGATGGATATTCTTTTATGCATCTCTCAATACTCAGATTCAATGAATCTAAAATGTGGGTTGAGTACTACAATGGATTTCATGATAGTTTTGAAATTTGATTTTTCACTTGAAATATAGATAGAGTCATTCTAAAACAAATAGGTAATTACTCATGTAGATGTTTTTTTAATTTGGTGATAGATCTTTGATCACAATTCATAAGATATTCACATTTACATTTTCTATCCTTAATAACTTTTCCAACCCAAACTAGAATGATCATAAAACATAAGTTTTAGAATGAAAATCCTTTTCAATGATTATAATGAGAATACATAAACCAATTTCTCTCCTAGTACCAATAGTATACTTTGAATAACAAACCCTCTAACTTGAGATGAGCAAAATAAGAATCCCCAACAAAACAATACAAAACAAACAAAACAAGCAAAAACAAAGACCAAAACCAAAAAAAACTAAAAAAAACAAAACTTAATTACATATGATACAATATAGTACATTCCTTTTCAAAACACCAGACTTTCTATGCACCAAAGTAGTGCTTGAGAAACTGACCATTAACTGGTAATGGAACAAGCCCTCCTGTTAATTTTCTCAAACTAAAGGCATTCTCCCCTAAGATTTCAGCTATTTGGTAGGGACCTAACCAAAGTCTATTGAATTTCTAATGGTATCCCTTCCTTTCTCTAGCCTTATCCCATAATAGCACAAGGTTTGATATTATAAAAGCTTTCACTTTGGCTCTTTTGTCAAACCAGCGCTTGACAACAGCCTGATGTTTAGAGAATTGCTGCAAAGCAACATCTCTTTGTTCTTCCATGTTCAATAAGTTAAGCAGTCTTACCTCAATCCTATCATCCCTATTATAAAACTCCTGCATAAATTTTAGAACAGGTATTTGTAAATGTATGGGGAAGATTGGATCTTGGCCATAAACTAGCTTAAAGGGTGAATTACCTAGGGCTACTTTAATTCTGGTTCGATCTGCCCATAAGGCAAATCTCAGTTGGGTATGCCAGTCCCTAGGGTTAATTTCTAACAACTTTTTTATTACTTCCAATAAATTCTTATTTGTGGACTCAACCACTCCATTCCCCTGAGGGTAATAATTAAAAGAATATTTTAATACAATCTTATGCTCATAAGCCCATGAAATAAATTCAGCGGAGGAAAAAGCAGGGCCATTATCACATACCAGAGCAAATGGAACTCCAAACCTGGTTGTGATGTTCTCTGTCAGAAACTTAATAACCACCTTTGTAGTTTTATTCTTGCAAGGCAGGCCTCCGTCCAACATGTGCAATAATTCGTCGCAGTCAAAATGAATTTGTGACCTGCAGAAGAATTTGGATTAATAAATCCTACAAAATCAAGTGCCCATTGGGCAAAGGGCCTTACCTCATAAACCGGCTGTAGGGGCATCGCAAGATTTCTTTCTCTTGATGCAAAAGTTTGACATACATGACAAGTCCTGCAATGTTGATGTGCATCCCTAAACACATAAGGCCAATAGTAACCTGACCTTAAAATTTGATGAGCCAACGCATCAACAGATCCATGTCCTGTTCCATGCCTACCATGAAATTCACTTATAGCATGTTTAGCTTCTTGCTAATCCAGACAACGCAAGTAGATTCCTTGGAAATTCTTCCTATAGATTGATCCTCCTTTAAGCATATAATGGGCACTTTTCATCCTTAGTGCTCTTCTTTGAGTTGCATTCATCCCTTCTGGACACTTGTTGTTGAGGAGGAAAAAGACTAAGTCTGCGTACCAGGGATCTTTTGTGAATGACTGAACAATGTATTATTGACAAGTTATACTTCTGTCCACTTCAGCCATCACCTTTGACAAACCTTGACCTCTTACAAGCTTCATTGGGTGAATTTCCAAGTCAAATTCTTGTAAAATGGCCATCCATTTCCCTCTTCTTTCTCCTAGTTCACTTTGCATCAGGAGGGACTTTACAGCTGGATCTAGGACTATAGCCATCACTTGACTTCGGATTATGTAGTGTATGAATTTTTTCACTGCTCGCACCAATGCAAAATCCTGTTTTTCTATTGATGAATATCTTACCTCTGCATTCTTAAAGGGAGAGCTCATAAAAGCAGTAGGCCTCTCCTCATTCTCTTCTCTTCTCTATGTCAAGACTACTGCATATGAATGTTCAGAAGCAAAAGAATAGATGTAAAAGGGTTTTAGATAATCTGGGCTTGTTAAAATAGGTGCCTCAGATATAGCTTGTTTAATTTGCATGAAAGTAGATTTAGCCTCTTCACTCCATTCAATCTTCGCCTCCTTTTTCATCATTTTATTAAGTGGTTTAACAATTTCTGCAAACCCTGTTATAAACTTCCTGACAAAATTAACCCTTCCAAAAAAAGATCTCATCTCCTTCTTACTTCCTGGCCTTGTCAACTTCAAAATGGCTTCTACTCAATCAGGATCTATGGAAATTCCCTCCTCTGATATAATGTGACCCAAAATCTTCCCTTCAAAAACTCCAAATACACATTTCTTTGGATTGAGAGAAACACCATAACTGATACATTTCTTTAGTACTTTCTCTAAATCAGCCACATGAACTTCTCTACTTTTAGAGAAGATGGTTAGATCATCAACATAGATGATTATACATCTTCCTATCAGGTCTTTAAACGCTATATCCATCGCTCTTTGAAAAGTAGCATCAGCATTAATTAGACCGAATGGCATCCTCCTGTAGGAAAATGTGCCCCACTTTGTAGTGAAAGCAGTCTTCATCCTATCCTCATGACTTACCAATACTTGATTATATCCTGAATATCCATCCAAGAAAGACATCATTTGAGATCCATTAACCTTTTGCAGTATTTCATCAAGAGAAGGTAATGGATAATTGTCCTTCTCAGAGGCTTTGTTTAAATTTCTGAAATCCACACATAACCTGATTTCCCCATTCTTCTTCCTCACAAGAACTAGATTAGCCACCCAAGTAGAGTGTCTAACTGAAAAAATTATTCTTGCAGCCAAAAGCTTTTGTACTTCTCTCTGGATTAGTGGATCGATTAATGCATTGACTGGGCATTGCTTTTGGCGAAACGGCTTGGCTTCTGGCTTAAGAGGAATCGTATGTGTGATGATACATGTATCAAAAGTCTTCAAATCATCGTAGTTCCAAGCAATTGCTTCAATATTTTGCTTCAAAACTTTGATTATCTCATCCTTTATTTCCTGAGGACAAGTCTTTCCTATAAGAACATTCTTTTCTACCCCTGAGTGAGTCAAATTAACGGATTCATACTTGCCTCCCTCACTCTTTGTAGGCATTCTCTGATAAGCTCATGGATCCGAATCAAATATCCTCTCCAATGCTATCATCCCTTTTGGAATGTTATTGCTCTTTAAATCCATTATCCCTTCTGGATTATCACTTTCTGTATTGTCACTTCCTGGATTCTAGTCTCCTTGATCCCTGTCAACATCATCAATTATCTATCCTCGAAATACATCAGAATTCTCCAAAAAGGACAAAATATGTTGGTCATCATTAAACACTTGGAAGTTTCTAACATTGTTAGGAATTGCAGGAATTGAAATCAATTCAACAGAAAACCTCTTCATATTTGAATCCTGCATGGGCTCTAATGTACTTGCTGCAATGGCAAGAGCATCTGCTATTTGATTTGCTTCCCTTGGAATAAGAGTAATCCCAAAGGCATCAAAAGCTTCTATTAAATTCTAGACCCTATTCCTATAAGCAGCCAATCTTTTATTATGGCAAGTGTATTGGCTACGTACCTATTTCACAATTACCTTAGAGTCTCCCATTACTGTAAGAGCAGTTACTTTCTTCTTATGAGCAAACATAAGTCCTCTTGCAAGTGCCTCATATTCAGCCACATTGTTAGTGCAACCAAACTGTAATCTGTAAGAAGCAAAATAAGTTTTCCCTTTCAGGTTAGTTAGTTCAATTCTAGCTCCACTTCCTGCTTTAGATTTAGAACCATCAAATTTAAGAGTCCATAATTGGTCTTTAGCTGGGAGCTCTTTCTTTTTAGAAACTACAGGGATTTTGCCACTTATGACATGTGGTGGCTCAAACTTTTGTTGTTTATCATAATTCATGTTGAGAAGAAGCTCAGTTAACGATTTTCCTAGTTCCTTAATTTGTTCAACAACTACCTCCTGAGCGATTTCTTGGGCCGAGTCAGGATCTAACTCATCTTCTATTAACTCTTTTGGTATTGGAAAATCATCTAGAATAGGGGTATTAAAATGAAACTGAGATACTTCCACTTCCTCTTTTTGATTTGAAAACCCTAAGACCTGAGTCTGTTCTACTGGTAAAGGAACCTCTTCTTGAGCAAGACTAATCCATGTAAGAATAGTTGCATCCTTAGCTTGGAAAGAGAACTCATTGATGGGAGTCTCAGTTACCTCTTGAGATTCTTGCTTGGGTAGATCTACATGCCTTAGAATATCTATCCATGACTGACATGTCAACTCCGAATGGTTATGATAGTGTATTCTACACCAATTAGGAAGCATTAGATTACTCAAATCAGTTTATGTTCCTAAAACCAGCCTATCTTATTGCAATTTCCTTATTAGAACTTGTTGGTTGATGTGAACCATCGAATCAGTGTGGTCTAAGGATAGTGTATCCTCAAAACCAACTACAGAGAAAGTAAGGACTTCCTCTTACTTGTAAACACCCATCTCAGTTTCAAAGAATGCTACTTCATTTGGAGTATCATACTCTGTAATCATGTGTTTGAGCCTAGGTTCACTTTCAATTCTTATTTGAGTGGCAACCCCTTTCCACGGTAACCACATGTCCGAGAAGTCCAAGGATAGATATCCACCTATGCTTTTCATTAGCTCTCGACTTAAAAGCATCCCATATGTTTCTGGGATGTCAGCAACTTGAATATCTATATAGGTCTGGATCCTTGGGTCTAATCCAACCTGCACATGCATGTTCTTCAACTCACCTACAACATTAACTTCGGTTTTATCCAATTGAATCACCTTTTTATTGGTTGGAATAGGACTCAATCCTAACTTTTTACAAATCGAAAAAGGCATGACATTTCCTGATGCTCCAGAATCTAATAAGCAATTGTGTAGATTCTTTCCGAAGATCCTCAAACTTAACAAGAAAGGTGGGGTACTGGTCTTACCTTTATACATAGCAGCATTTGTCTCCTTTGTGGGAGTCGCCTTACCTTTCCCTTTCAAGCGATCTGTTTCTTCTAAAGCTTTTAATACCACCTCCCTTTGAGCTGGGCACCACTTCATGATATCAAAGAAGGATAGTGATGTCTTCTGCCTTTGCAATTCTACAACAAAATCAAACTCTGAATCATTCCTAAATTGATATTTAGGAAAAGAAGGTTGATTACCTCTATTCTAAGTATCAGAAGGTCCCTTTGGTGGGGGTGGATTGTTATCTGCATTCTAATTTGGTGGAAACATGTTGTTAGGGGGTGCAGATGTAGTGAATGGCCCTTTATTATGGTTCCTTAGAAAATGACCACCCTCAGATTGGAAGGCTTGAGCATCATAGACATCTTCTTCCGGCTCATTATCCCCTTGCGTAGGGAATTGATACTTTTCTTCAATGGTTTCATAAGTCATGGCGGTGCTGGTCGGCCCATTGCCTTGATTAGAATTTCTTGCTTGAGGATGGGCATCAGCCTGTGCAATCTTCACCATATTCTCCATTTCTGGGCAATTGACCTCAGAATGAGCTGCTGTATCATGCAACCTACACCAATTTTTCATAAAATTTAAATCAACAACATTAGTAGTATTTGATCTCTCTTCACCTACTTGATAATTATGGGGAACTCCTCCATTGTTATGCCTAGTGTTCCACTACCTATTATTGTTGTTGTTGTTATTGAATCTCTGATTGTATCCTCTATTTTGATTTTGATAATTCTGGTTTGAGGAATTTTGATTCTGGAAGTTCCTATTGGTGTTCTGATTAGAGTAATTACCTTGATAGTTGTAATTCTGGTTTTGATTATTGGGAGGATTTTGTCTAAGTTGTGCCATGTCATTTGACATCTGAGAGAGAGTCTTTTTGAGAGTCTCTACTTCACTTGTAAGTTGAACAGTTTGATCGTTCTGCACATTTTGAACTATGGCTGGGGAATGGACATGGGTTGGTCCTCCCCCTTGTTGCGATTGATTTTGAGGTTGCTGTTGAGGTTGTTGTTGTGTAGATTGATGTGAGGAATCATGCATGCTATTGCCAAAGAAGGACACAGTTGGTGGAGCTTGCAACTCAGATACAGGTCCATAATGGGAATAAGATGTCCTTGGGATAGTGTTGTATAACAGTGGATTAGGCATCTGATATTTTATTGGAGAAAAAGATACTCCCAACCCTCCAGGTTGCAGGTTTGTCTGCTGTTGCAATTTGATAGCCAAATGATAAATCTTAGATAGTGAGTCAATCTCATCAGGTTGATAAGTTCTTTGTAAGAACAGACCAATCAAAGGATCAACAATTCTCAGATATTCCTGTATGGCCATGGCTTCTGGAACTAGGTAAGGCTCCTGTAGCCTATGATACATTCTATCGAACCTAGTGTTAAACAAGGGCAATGGTTCATGATGCTCCTTTCTAATAGTGGAAAATTGGTGATATAGTATTGTAGGGTCTACATAAACCCTGAACTGATTAATGAAAGCATTCTCTAAATCATTCCAACCTAGAATGGATCCTTGGGGTAGATTTAGATACCAATTATATGCCATATCTCCTAAATAGTAAGGAAATAGTCTACATACCACATCTTGATGAGCAACTTGAGCTCGCGTGCAGGCATCTTTGAATACTTGTATATGTTCCTCTGCACTTCTTGATTCTCCATGCATGTATTTTGGACAGAACTTCTCTGGGTTCTTTGGTAAATCATGGAATCCACCTGGAATAGTCCCTAACAGGGAGGGATTACCCACAAAATAAGCCATTGGTGGGATTGGTTGGGCAAGTGGTGGCGATAAAGGCTGAATTGGTGGTGACAAAGGCCTACTTGGTGGTGGTGTGGATGGAATTGGTGGAAATCCTGGTGGAGTAAGCGGTGGTTGTAATGTAGGTATTTCTACCCTACGAGCATGAGGTCTTGATCTAATCGGGGTTTGAAGTTCTTTGAATAGTTTATGATTAGTAGAGGATGTAAGAACCCTCTCGTATCCCTCTGGTGAAAAAGATCTTCGACGAGCCAGCTTGTCCTTTCAGGCCCTGCTTCTAGTGCCAATTTCTGTTGATGGTTAAAATGACATAAACAACATTAAAACATAATATTTCTACTCTATCTCTCCTGAAAGAGAGACAACCTATAGTGGCCTAACTCCCAAGGTCTTGGTAGTTGGTTCTCAACTATCTGATGTCACTCAATTGGTTCATGTAACTATAATATTCAAGGGGCCTGTGCTGGTAACAAAGGGTTCAAGCTATGACTCTCTTTATCAAAATAGTTCCTGTAAATCAATGGGTTTTAAATAAAAGAAAAAGATAGATCAAAGGGGTAAATCAAGAAGTATGAATTAAATTTATCTAATATCCAGACATATACCTCTAACAACGAATGTTTTCTCAACCAATCACAAAAACCATAGCATGACACAACCCACAGTATAACTGTACCATCGTATACATCTTAGGTGCTTAATTCAATTCCATTATTCACATATCACAAGTATTTCCAAGATTTCAAAACAACACACATTCATTCATCATCAAAACTATAGATCAACAGACTTTAATAACTTTAATTCAATGATAATTTTATCTAATGACTTTCATCACATAAGAAACTATCATGCTTCAGCACAATCACTGGCATTTAAGTGGATTATAACTCATTAACCTTATCAAACAACACAATTCAATGCAAACTCCATATTTCGTAAACCTCCAATTCTATTAACTATAAACAAGATCTGGTACAATGTATCTCTGCAAAAATCTCTATAAAATTCTATCTCCTAGCACTAGGTAAGCCAATTCAATTCTCAATTAGCTGACCATTATAATGTGATACCCATCTGGTATTTATAGATATACAAAAGAAGTTCGAACTTCACTTCTATCTTAGGCTTTCCACCTTTTTAGGAACAATCAACTTTCTTGTAAACTCAGATCAACTTTGATCTTGAGTTCTTACATTATGCATTCAGTTTGATCTAACAATAGAAGATAGAAATAGAAGGAAACGAAGTCATGTACCCTCAAGACTGTCAGTGCTGCATGCATGCAACATGCAAGGAAGAAGATCATCATGCGTCATGCAAGGAAGAAGAACATCATGCATGCAGGATTTTATGCATGTGAAGCTGGATCCGCTATGAACTCATCATAACTAGTGAAGACTTGTTGTAGCATATCCATATCTGGCCCATCAATCCAGTCATCTTCAAATTTGATGTGATCCAACTCAACTGTAGCAAACTCTTTCATACTTTTTACCTTGATCAACTCTCTCCCTGCAACTTTTATTTCTTCTTTGACTTCTACAAGCCGATCTATCACTAAGTCTCCTCCATCATCTTTCTCCTGCATGAGTCTTTGGAATCTTTCATTCTATTTCTCTCTAACCTGACTCAACGGCATGCCATCTTTGGTCATTACATTCACATCTACAATTATGGCCATAACCACTTCCAACTCTTCCAACTGTTCAGTTAAATTATTAACTGCATCCTGAATCTCATCCTTATGCTTGCTCAAAAAGCCAATCCTAAACTTAAGGATGCGAGAAGTCTTTTCTAAAAAATCTTTGTTATCCTCTTCGAGTATAGATTCTTCTAAAAGAGTAGTTAGAGGCAATGTATTTATCTTCTCTAACTTTTCACTATACTCTTTGTACTCTTCTTCTAACTTCTCGGATGCCTCAATATATTGATGCATCTCTTTTATTACTCCCTCTTCCTCCTTGTAGGTTTCAAACCCTTTTTCTAAAACCTCACCTACCTCCCAGTTCACTTTGTCTATCCATTTGTCAACCATCTCCGCCTTACCTCTAACTTGCACCAAATCATCAACCTCCTTTTTGCTTAGCAAAATAGGAGTCTCAATTTCTGCAACCTATTGTGACCTTGAAGAGGAGACACTCTTCAAGAATGAATGTAACTGATCCAATTGAGCCTTAAGCTCATCTTTCTTTTGTTTGTCCTTGATCATCCTTGATTTTTTCGTTGAAGCCACCACATCAATCATATTCATTTGTTGATTTCTAGTGGGTCTTCCCAAGTTAACCATACTTAATTGATAGTCTGTGAGCTGCATATCCCCTACCTCCTTTTCAATCATAGGCACGACACATTCAACAACTATCTCCCCTTTATCTTTGAGTCTGGTAGAATGCAAAACTTTAGCCCTCTTCTTAGGCCTTTCCTGTTCAACCTCCTTCATCATGTCCTCCCAATTAAGAGGTTGAGGAGGTGTTCTAGCTCTCTTCTGTAAATCTAATTTCAACCATGTAGGAGAACTAGGAGCAGTCATCATCATGGAAGAGGAAGTGACAACTATAGAGGATGGCTGAACATTTACCTCAGGTTGAGAATCAACCTTTGCTTTTTCTTGTTGCTCCTACAGCACATGCATATGCACCAACTTCTCAGCCTCTTCTCTATCTCTTCATTCCTGCACTTTCTTATCTTCTTCTTCCTTTCTCAATCTCTCCTCTTCCATCTGATCCTTCTCTAACTTTTCTTTCTCTAAGACCTCTCTTTCCAACCGTTCTGCCTCTAAAGCTTTAAGTTTTGCAGCTTCGGCCTCTTCTTCTTTTTGCTTCCTAACTAGCTCTTTGGCCTCCTTTTCTTTTCTTATCCTTTTAGTTTCTTCCTTTTCTATCCTTTCCATTTCCAAGGCTATGAGTTTCTCTGCCTTTTCCCTTTCTTCCTCAGCTTGTTGTTTCTTTACTAGCTCTTTAGCCTCTTTTTCTTTCCTTAGAGCTTCAGCTTCTTGTTCTTTCTCTCGAGCCTCTGCAAGCTTCAATCTAGCAACCAAGGCTTCCTTTTCCCTTTGGTTTCTTGCTTTCTCCTCCTCGAGATCATGGATATTCTGTATCAGTTCCAGCTTGTCATTTTTTGCCTTGACCTTGATCTCATGCTCTCGTAGCCTCATTTGCTCCTCCATTGTATCAGTTGCTGTCTTTGTTTTGACTTATTTTACCTTTGATTGCTGCTATTGAAGTAAAGCATCAGCTTGTAACTTTTCCTCCATTTCCTTTTGTTTCTCTGTAGCAGCCCTTGCATTAGATTCTCTGGTAGCATCTTCAAATTGTTTCCATTGTTCTTCCTATGTAAGAACCTGCTCAATAGTATGAACTTGAGGCACGTTTTCTTGCAAGTCCTTCTCTGACATAGTTTCATCTGAGTCTGTCTCAATTTCGACCAGTTTTTCCTCCACTTCTTTCCCTTTAGTAGCTTCAGCCATGGCATAAAGTACTCCTTGAACTTCTTTACTTTTCTTTCTTGTGAGTGGGGCTTGTGCAGATGACTCACCCAATGCGGGCGTAGAAACAATAGATTCAATTGGAACATCTCCCTTGTGTGTCTCTTCTTCTTCATCGACTACCTCCAACTCTGTTTCTTCAACATTAGGAGGAAAGAATTCTAATGGTTCCTTGGAAGGTGCCTTTCTTTTAATCCTCTTATACCCTTTACCTTTCTTGAGGATTGGTCCCTGAGGAGCTTGAGTTCTCATCATCAACCATTGCACACTTCTATCCAAGACTGTCCTTCATAGTTTCTGAATATCAATCATTTCTTACTCATTCCAATCTATTGGATCTAAGTTTTTGGTGCCAATATTCAAAGCTTCATATGAGAGATCTAATACAATTCCATCATCCACCAAAGTGTCAGGAATATTATCTTTAATACCCAGCTCTACCATAAGTGAGACTGGTAATCTCTCATAATTCTTCTTCCTTAAGTCATATTCATCTTGCCTATCACACCAAAAATCCTCTAACAAATTAAAATGTCTAGTAAACACTGAAGGTAATAAAGCATACATATTCTTCTTTGGATCAAAATACTTACGAGTTGTATACAATCCCAATTTCAATTGTATCAACTCATTACAAACCACCTTTGCTACCTTCAAGTGTTTACAGCCATATTCGCCCAAATTCATGGGAAATTTATGGCATCCTGTCTTGTGCTTCATCCCAAATCTAGCATTAACTCTAATGGCTTGATATAAAAATTCCATAAGCACTATTCTATTGCTGCAGCATCTTGGAAGTAAATGGGGATTACCCTCAAAAGCAAACAATCTGAAGTATGTAAATTTGGGGTATTGGATGTACCAACTTCCCCATTTAGAAATGAATGCCATAGCTTCTTGGCTTAACCTGTATCCTGCATCTCCACTCAACTGGTTGATAACCACATATAAAAATGCATTATTGACTCTTTTGAAGTGAGTCTCAGCAACCTGAAGAGATAATTGATCATAGTGTTCCCATACCTTCCTTTGTCCATCCAAGACTCCCATGGTACCTACTCTATTTAATCTTGGGAAAATCCCAATTCTTGCTGCAACATAGACCACATATGAATTCATGAAGAAAGATTTGGTCTGTCTGACCCTTGTGAGCTGATCATGTATGGCATCATAAACAATCATTGACCAATCAAATTGATAAACACCCTGAAAGATCACTTGAATAAAATGGAACATCCATTCCTTGAAATGGAAGGCATCCCTCTTCCCAAACACTCTGGACAACATCAATATCAAATCATATATCTCCTTCTTGAAGTCTGCCCTCTTTGGCTGGTCTGCCAGCTTGCTTAAAGACTTCTTCTCGGTGCTTAACCATCTTTTGTTTAAATGAGACTTATTGGAGTCTTTGTGCTTACTGTATTTCTCCAATGCCTCAGCCTTAGTTAGTTGCACCAAATTCTTGGGATCAGGAACATTAAATATGCTTTGGAACATCTGCGGAGTAAGATCTATAATCACATTATTCTGTGAATCCATGCATAATCTTGTAGTTGGATTATAAGTACTGGCCACTGTACATATCAACTCCGGACACTGAATTGATAAAGGAAACACAGTGATATGTGCAAGACCAGAGTCAACAATCCTTTGAGTTCTCCCTGTCAAGTTTTCCCTTTCTGCAAAGGTCTCTTCATGTAATTCTTCAAAGCTATACTGGCCCAAATTAGTATCTGTGATATCTGACCAGTCTGATTCCACCTTGCTCGCCTTCACCACCAGATTCCTATGATCATACCTTAATGTATAAGGTAGCTGTTCTGGTTTCACCTTCTTGATTTTCGATGCTGTCTTTAATGTTCCAACTGGTTGATTCCTTTGAGCAGCCTCTCCTGACGTTCCTGACATCTCTCAAATCTCCTGCAAGCAAACCTCTAATTAGACCTTCAAATAAATCATCATAAAACATGTTTTAAAAACATACCTGTTACATATACATCAAAGTCGAAACTAGACAAAAGCTGAAAACAAGCGCTTTTACAAAACTGGCAGACTCGGAGCAAAAACCAATATAGGAACTTCACCTAATAACAAACGGGCTTGGAGTTGGAGTCGGGGAGATTATCGGAACCGGGGTCGAATCAAAAATCGGATTTAGTTTTCTTTGAATTTTACTTTTCATATTCTATTTCCATTCCACCTTTGCCTTCGATTTGGTCATTGTTATTTCGACAAAAGACTTCCCACTATACGCGGAGCTGGACACGGGATGAAAACGAAATTGATAACATTCGCAAACAAAATTCTTAAGTTCAGGATCAACTTTGATCCTGCCTCCACCAATTATCACATACTTCAAGAAAACCTTTTAGAACTCAGAATCGAAAACGAGATAGAAATGGAATTGATAACTTTGGTAAAAACAAAACTCTTATGTCCATACCCATTCCAATCCCACCTCTGCCTATGCTAATCATGACACCATCAAATTTATTCATTTTCATCATAACTTCATGATTAAACCTAGGTCGCCATAAAATGGCAAAGGAGCTTAAAAACTCTACCCTCATATGACCGTGGGGAACAATTGTATTTTAGGGCCATTTATTTAAATCTTATTTAAAGTAATTGCAGAGACCGACGAAACCCTAATCTAACAAACTTAATAAAACCAGGGCACGGGTTTAAAAAACCCTGCCATTCCTCAAATGACGAAACCCTAATTTAAACAATAAATCTAATCTACCTTAACTTACTATAAAATCCCTAATCTACCTCACTGTAAATTCTCTATCTAACTCATTGTAAATTCTCTATCTAACTCAAGCCATAATAAAAACCTTTAATCTAATCTAATCTACTGCAAATCGAAAATGACACGACGCGATCATGATTAAGACGTGAAAGCGACAATGGCCTAAAATAGAAAGAAACGACATGATAAAACAAGACAACAAAGATTTAAAGCAAAACAGACAAGCCAAAACAAGAACCTGCTCATTCAATCACATCGATGATCATAAAATTGCTTTAAAACACAATAATTGAACACGCGAGCAGATACAAAGCAAAACACAACAAGGAAATAAACAACGAACAACAAAGATAAAAGACCTACCTCAAACGCAAACAAAGCCACACTAACTTTCTGAATCGATTCACACCCAATATCCCTTCTCTATCTCAATCAATTTGCTCAAACGAACTCTGCTTTTGCTCTTCCCACTCTCAGACTTGTGATAATAACAATAATGATCGGATTTAACCCTTAATAAAGAAAAATATGTGAATTTCTACCTACATCGACAACCACCATTAATGCATTAAAATGCAGTAAAGGTAGAGTCGGAACTGTAAGAGAACGAACACTAGTCTGCAGTGCAACTTCAGTCAAAAAGTCAATGACAAAAATTGGCGGGGACGGAACTAAAATGGAAACAGGATCTTAAACTAATAAAATTTCCAAACCTTATTCCCATTCCAACTCCGCATCCGACAACTAAAAACAAAACAAAAACAAAAACAAAAAGTTAAGTAAAAGACCAACCTAATAAAACAAAACACAAAAACCGAGACAAAACAAACATTAAAAGGGAGCGAGAGCGGGATCGAAATTGAATTTGATTTTGAAAATTTTGATAACAACCATCCCAATTCCCACTCCGGCTCCGCTTCCGCCGAAGACCAAAAACAAATGCAAAGAAAAGACTATCAGGATAGAACCAAAAACAAGCCTCAAAAGAACCTTCAGAACCCAATTCAACTCTGGTTCTGATTTCGACAAAGAAAACAATGAAAAACAAAGTATTGATAAAAGTAGACTCGAAACTTTGTTTAAAAAAAAACTAAGTACAAGGGGGACCCATTTTGACCAAGGCAAAAGATGGGGTGGTTATGCAAGGCATAACAAGAATGACTCCCGAGGGCAATGGATGTCCATGGTTGGTACTAATCAAGGGATTTTATTAGTAATGATGATTTTTCTATCATTCTTTAGTTGGTCAAGAATTTGGTCATTCCCAAGGGCTTTATAGATTAGAGTTTTATTTGTAATAAGGGTTGATCATTTGAGCTTCCTCAATTCACATAGTGCTAAAAATATATTCTATGATTTCAAAAATTGTGTATTCATGAACACTATATTGGAAATTCATCTAAGATTTTGCAAAAAGATAGTTGTTAGAGCCTATGTTTGTAGCCTCATGTCTCCTTGGCTTCGCGTAGAAATTTTGGAATATTTTGAGTAGAGAGGAATAAAATTTTCCTCATTGTTTGTATCTTTCCCTCGACACATTTACTGGTGTAATTGTATTATGAATTAGATAAGTGTTGTAGCACTTTAAATTCAAACAAAAATAACTGTTTTATTGGTATCTTGTATGCTACATGTAAATCTTTTCCAATTAGGAGAAGGATAATTAAGTAGACTTTGTTACACAATGTCATATTTTTTTCTTATCTAATATTTTGTATGGTTCTATATGACTTTGTAACCTAATAATAGTCTTGAGAAGCTTGAACTTCCACACTCTAAGAACACACCTTTCATTAGTAATGTAGGAGTTAGATTTATAATTTGTGTAGATTATGATTCTGTACTTAAAAATATGGAAACATCATCATTTTATCATACAATTCATTCATGAATCATCTTATTAAACCCATATTTTTTATTTCTTGCAATGATGTCTTTATTATCTATATAAAGGTCATAGAAATGGGTACTAGTGTTGATCAATTGATAGCTTTTGGGATAAAAAATTGCATTTGGGCACCACTACCATCTATTTTTATATGCTATTCTTTATTTGTAAAAGACATCTTGTTTAATGTTGCCTCTAGGAACACCCTCCTAGGCTCAAATGAGCTCAAAGTTTAGGAGAGCCTATCCTAACTCTCATTGTTATCCCTTAATCCTCGATAATCTATTGATGAATTGTTGTTTTACCCACATGAATGACATACCTTGGCCTTGTCGGTAATACTATATTTTGGGATTATGGTTTTGGGACCTAACATTTAGCATTATTGCTTGAGAAGTAGTTACCATATTCAAATCTTAGAAATTTTGGTAACTAAATATCAAGTACAACTAGGAAGTCATAGGTTTGTGATTAATATTTTAAAAATATTATTGATAAGGAAAATATATCTCTCCAAGTAGGGGAGTAGTGACTTTATGAGGAACTATATCACAATTAATGCACAAAGAAAAAATCTCAATCATCAAGAATGAATGATAATATGAAGATCAACATGGGAAATAAGGGATAACAACTAATGCAAATAAGCAACAAGCCCAATTGAAAGATAAGAATCCAAAAAAGTCACCTACTCATTGTTCCCATGGTTTTAGAATTTTTGGTACATTAGAAAGAGAAAATCCTTTCAAAATTTTATGAGATCAATAATACTATAAATTTAATGATCTAGTTGATAACATGGCGAGAATAGGAAAGAAAACCTTTAGAAAGAATTATAATTTTCCTAGGAATTAAAAATATATGGGGATGAGAAATTGAAATCTATTTTGTGAGTCTCACACTGAAATTGTGAATGTAAACCTACCCTTGCATAACATGTAAGAACCCTAAGGGAAACTCCACATCTCTCTCCTTGTGCCACCTCTTTTGAAGATGAACCAAAAAATAAAAACCCTTTTTGTGATGTTGATGTTAATGCAAATGAATTTACATTATTAGGAAATGAAAAATTAGAAAGGGAATTAGATGGGAGGTTGGATATAATAGATCATCTTAGGAATATAAAATGAGAAATTGATGATTAGATACAATCAAGTAGTAGGCCCAATATAAAGAAAATTCTTGAAGGTTAATATGGGATTAACATAATTATAATGCCCATTTAGCAAGGTACCCCTAATATTTAGATCAACATGTAATCAACAATATAATAACATAATGAACATGAGATCCCCATTTAAATGGAACACATAAAGGTTTACCCTAGTTAGGTAACATTTGGGGATTGATAGATACAAGTAGTTGGATTTCATAGGTAACCATATTTATCCAAATCTTATTCCAAATGAAATTAGACCAAAGATATAAATATTCCGATGTAATAATGCAATTATAGGTGAAGAGAATGAAAATGAGGAAGGTTTTGTTGCATCTAAGGCCTAAAAAATCTATAGGATAGTGCAAAGGAATAGTATAGAGGTCTCCGTAATAATAGTATTGAAACATAGGAGGAATTCATGAGGATCCTCATATTACATTATGGGGATAGAATTAACACTAAGTTTTCCATCCATGAACTCATAGCCATCAAGAAGGTTTTTACTGAATCAATAGTGGATTTTAATAGAAAATTCATCATAACAATGGGGAAGGTGTTGCTGCATCTAAGGCCTAATGACTCTTTGTACCTTTTTTATACTACAATGTATTTAAGACCAAAATTAGGTATTTACTTAGATATGAAAACTCACAAAATCTTATGGAAGTATATACTATTTCTATAAAAAGAGTAACATGATCTAGAAGGTCTATTAAGCATGTCAAAAGGGGGATGTTGAGTTATCCTAACATGATAGTAAATTCCTAAGAAAACCACTTACTAGTGATGAAAAATTAGATAAGGTGATGGTGTTCATGAAAGATGTATCATACTAGGTAGTGCAAAATGAAAAAGTGTTGCCACCCCATAATGTTTCAACTCACTCTAATGAGAGCTAGTGTGTGTATAACATTCCCTATAATTATGATTGGTATAAAGCACCACAAAAACATGACATATAAGATGTTCTTATGTAAATAAACTATAGGAAACATGTAAGGTAATTTTGAATCCTCTTTAGATTGATAAGGTAATTTAATGAGGGTTAGTATTTGAATAGTAGTCCCATAATTATGATTACTCTAGAAAGGATTACAATAGAAAGACAAACATGACGTTCTTAGGTAAATAAATTATAAAAAATATGTAAGGTAATTTGAATCCTCTTTAGGTTGATAATGTGCATTAGGGTAAAAGTATAAAGTTTTGATTAAAAGGGAAAAACAGGTTCTGAAGGGGCCTCAAAACCCTTTACAATATCAGAAACAAAATGTTGCATGGAAGGATATTCTAAAAAACCACCACTAGCAACCCAAAAACCAAAAAACACAACAAAGCGGATGCTGCTCTAAAAATAAGACAAGAAGCTGCCATCAACACCCAACAACCACTGAACAACAAAATAACCTAAAAGAAATCTACACCGAGTAGGAAACATAAAGAAAAAAAGAAAAAGACTAGTTCAGGGAACTCAAAGTATTGGCCACCTCCATCTGCTAGTTCCTATGCTTTTCAACCATGTCCAACAACTCCTTCTCAGCATCAAATGTTTTCTTCCTGTGAACCCCTAGACCTGCAAATGCACAAAGATGACAAACATTGTTAGTGTTAGATCAAAATGCATGCAGATATGAAGGATTCCCCATGAAATCCACCTATTTAAGATAATATTAGGAAATGAAGAACAAATTCAAATAACATGAAAATAAATCCTAATCTAACCAATAGAATGATGATCTTATGGGGGAATTGGTGCCAATGAGATGTTGCAATTGGCCCTTTCCCAATTCCTATGTTGCAATGTGAGTTGATTGAGTCAATGGTCAAATCTCCAAATAGATTTGAGCATAGCCTTGTTACAATTTATGAAAATGATGGATGATTGAGTGCAATGGGCAAAATTAGCTCTCAATATGAAGAGAGTAACTTTGCATATGAATTGTGGATGAAGATTGAGGAGAAGAGGCTCCGATTTATAGATTCAAATCTTGGAAGAGATAGTGGAAATAAGAAATGTGGGATAAAAGATAATCTAATGGCATTGTGCCACTTGTCCACATGTGATTGGAGGAGGAATGAGCACATTTTGGCCAAAGTGCCAATAAATGCAATTAGGTGGCATTTCAAATTTGAGAAATGACATGTTGAAGAGGGAAAGGGAATGAAGTTAATGTCACTTGGATCAAGGTCAAGGACATGTAAGAGGCATTGAATGCCTTGTTGGAAGGACCAAGTCCACTTGGCCTTTTTGAATTCAAATGAGGGAATATTCCCTTTTGATGCTTTGTGAGAGAAAATAGATGAATTAATAAATCAAAGTAATTGATTTATTGTGCAAGTTGCATTCTCTAGAGGATTTTAGTGAGAGGGATTTAATTTAATTATGGATTTGATTAATTTAATGAAGAATTAGGTGATGTGACAATTTAGACTTAGATTTATGAATTAATTTAAGTCAAGAATTGAGAGAAAATGATTCATTAAATAAATGATTTACTTTATTTAATCAAGAAGGAATATGTTAGATTAAATCAAATAAGATTTAATTTATTTAATTTAATAGGAGGACTTTAGAGATTTTAATTAAATAAAATGATTTATTTAATTAAACAGAAATGTAAGGTTAATTAAATTAAATTGATTAATTTAATCATTAAAAGAGAAAGACTTAATCCAATAAATACCGACTTATTAAATTAAGAGATAGAATGTGATGAAATGCTGAGAATATGATTTAAGAGGAAACAATCTTAGTAATTGGGATCAGGTGTGCCAAAACAATCCTGTACATTTTCCATGTCTACACTTCCAATCAGGCAACCCTCTAACAACCGGTCCTTTTTCATCATCCTTAGAAGCTTTCTTACCTTTTCCTTTTGCCACACACTCTTTCTCCATAAGCTTAGATAAATAAACCTAGTCCTCTTTGAGCTCACTATTTTTTCTAAAAAGGACTTCCAAAGAGTTTGTGCTGTTCTTTACAGAGATATGACATGCCTACATAAATTTCTTGCTATCCGCTTTTATACCTAAAACATTGGCTTCTAGAGTAGACAATATTTAATCACAAAGAGATTTAAAATCATGATAGGAACCTTCAAGGTCCACCATTCTATCAATAAGAAATTTCCAACACCGAACCTTTTGGAACATTCTTCATATTTTCCTTTAAAACTCTAATTTTAATGTTAATCTTATTGAACTCATGTAGGGACCACTTAGCTAATTTAAAGGTACCAATGGCCCCAACTCTAGCCATATCCAACAAATTATACATGGAGGTAGCATCATCATCAAGATAAGAAAAGTCCTTGGATAGAGGATCTACCTTCAAAGGTTCCTGTTTGGATTATTTATTTTTCGCATCCTCCTCCTCCTGGGGAAAGTCTTGTAGAAGAGAATCCACAATGGTCATCGTCTTATCACCAACATTATTGTCCTCACTAGCCTCATTGGGGTCCTTAGTCAAAAACTCCAAGGCCTTGTTCTTTAGGTTAGCAATACGTGTCGACAACCTCCTTGGTTTTTCGAACACAACCACATCTTTGTCCTGTGTCCCCACCTCATAACCACCACCAACAACATCTCTACCAACAACCACCTCCATAGACTTGGGAGAGGGATCATCCAACCCCACCTCCGTGTCATCAATCCCAGAAAGGGCAAGCCTTTTAGCTGGCCTATTACTCTTAGCACCAACCATCTTCCTCTTCTTTGAAGATGTAGCCATAGTGGCAGGAGAAAGATCTTCCTCCTCTTCATTCCATTCCTCCTCCTCATCCAAAGAGGACTCCAATCCCGATGACCCAGATTCATCACTTAAAGTCTTCTCCTTGCCCTTGATGGTAGAAGTAGGGAGGAGAGTCTTGAAATGTTCCATGATCAATAAAATAAGCCCTTCGTGGAGGACATGGGCCTTCCTATTCTTTAGGTGTGTATACACCAGAACCTCCAAAGATGATAACAAAAATAAAGGAAACAAAATGAATAAACCATGTTAGAAATAGTTGAGGCGAGTAAAATAGTGTCCATGAATAGCCATAAACCTCCCTTCTAGAGTCACATAACACATTAGCACCTCAGCAATACTCACCCAAAATTTTTTGAGGGAAGTTCTCTCATATCCACAACTCTCCAATTTAATTAATTGCTTCCTCTCACCATCTTTGAAAAACTGAGTCATCGCCTCTTCATTGCTCTTTTTATCCTTAAATAAATTCTAGCCAATTGTTAACATCCCAATAATCATGGAAACCAAATCCTCATTCACCTCCACCTCCAGAACTTTAACCCTAAGCTTTTGATTGTGCCAGAAAGAAATAATTGCGCTGAGGCATTAGGGTCATGCCCTTATAGTCTCTCCACAAATGGAGTAAAATTACCATGGCATAGAATATTCTAGAGTTTCTTTTTTCATCGAATGTGCCCACAAGAATGTGGCTCGATTCTTCTCTTATCACCACCCATGGCTACCAACACATGACTTACAAAACCTGACTCATAAAACCCTTGCAAAAAACACACAATTGAAGGCCAGAAAGAAACAAGACAGCCATAAAGCATGCGAAATGGAGGAAGGATCGAGCAACAAGACACCCAGGCCATCATTCCTCAATAAACTCTTGGCTTCCTTAGGAAGGATCGATCCCTCCTCCCACAAACAAAATTCATCTAAACTGATAGCCTAGTTGGCAAAAAAACTTCCAACGAGTTTCCTTCTTAGTAAATGTGAGACGTCAATCTCATCACAAGATTGTAACATGATTATCATATCCTTAATGAGCTGGTCAACATTCCAACTTGGAGTATGAGTGCCACACAGATAGTTAATAATGTTCATAGACTCTCCTTCCACCCATAATTTGGAGTACCCTTTGCTGATAACATACTTAACACTTATGAATGCAACCTCCACCTCTGCATGATGATTATTCTGAGTTCCCAATGAGAGTGCCACCATGCCAAGGAGTCTTCCTACATCATTTATTAACACCCCCCCACAACCTCTAGGCTTGGGATTCCCCTTCGCTGCCCCTTCGTAAAAGTATAAAGTTGTTTCACAGTTTCAACCAACTTATCGACACAAGTGAATTTAAGTATTTCTAACTATAAATCAATTTTGTTCAAACATATGAACTAGTAAGATTCATTCTAGCTAAGTTAGATATTTTATATGTCTAATATATGATATAATGGTTTTCTTTCAAGATGACCTAAAAAACTATTTGAAAGAGAGAAAGAAGCATTACAAGACCTTGGATAATTTTTTTAAAAGGTCCCTTGATTATGGGAAGTGTATATTTGGTGTAAGAGAAACTAATATTTTTGGACATATTTTATCCAAGGATGGGATCAAGATTGAGGGTGATCCCACAATAGTGGTTTACAATTTTTGGCCAAACTCGACACTAAAACTATTTTTTCTAACTAAATCTTCACTTTCGGGCACCTATAGCGGCTAGACCGTGAGGAATTTGAAGATGATGCAAACTAGTGATTTTTGACATTTTGTTTGTAGATTCTAAATATATTTTTTTCATTTTTTTTGGAATCAGATTGCACTTATTTTTCCATCTCCTTCGATTTTTTTTTTTCTTCAGCAAACAACATTTTTAAGGAGTGATGCTCACCGTATACAACATAACTTTTTTTCCATGAAGGATAAAATTCTAATTCTTTCGAATTTAGATTTGTAACTTCGATATATAGTGCTTCCAATTTCTCTCATAGTTTTTTATTGAATAATTTTTCCTTAATCAAGTTTTGAAGTCAAACCAATTATAATTCAGACATAAGCAGACTGTATACAACGTAACTTTTTTGTATGTATCGAAACTCAATTTTTTTTTGGTTGGATCAAAGACTTCAATATCTAGTGCACTCATATTTTTTAATTTTTTTTTGATAATCTACTATTTTTCCACATGTATAGAATAAAGAGCTTGATTTTTGGTGAAAAACCTATGTTTGATAAAACTAAAAAAATAAATAAATAATAAAACCAAAACATATTAAAATTATATTCGTTGGATAGCTCGTTCTAAGAACTACCATCATCCAGTTGGGTTTTTGAAGTCTCCTCCATTTTCATCCTCAACCCGAGCTTCGAAGAACAAAACTTAGGACTTTTTTGGTGCCTGAGGGGGAGAAGGAGGGAAAAGGGGGTTCGAGAAAACCCCCAGGGATTCGCTCGAACCAGGGTTCATTCGAACCCCCTTTCAAAACATGTTTTTTTTGTGTTTCTTGGCAGGAATGGTGGGACCTTGTATTTAACTGGTTTGCTTGAACCATGGTTCAATCGAACCCTTTTTTGGTTCGCTCGAACCTTTGGGTTCATTCGAACCCCAAAAACCATTTTTTTTTGCATGGGGTCATTTTTTGAAAGTTTTTCTTCCTCACTCAAATTGTAAACCACTTTTGTGGGTTTACCCTTGATCCAAATATGCTCAAGGTGATTGATCTCATTCCTAGGCCTAAAGAAGTGAATCAATCCTTTTTAGGTACATCAATTTCTTGAGAAGGTTTATACCAAACTTTCCTGAGAAGACTAAGTTCATTTCTAAAAAGTTAAAAAAGGGACAATCAATCATTTGGAATGATGAACCATTTTTTGAATTCATAGGAATCAAGGAATCCATCAAGGAAGCACTAGTATTGGTGAGTCTATATTATTCTAAACCCTTCTATATTTTCTCATTTGATTCATTGCATACCATAGCTATTGTGTTACTAAAAAATAAAAAGGGCATGCATTCAAAAAATTAATTATATTATTTAGTGAATCCTTAATAAGTTTAGAGATAAAGTATTCAATAATGGATAAGCACATATATGTATTGGTTAAGGATGTGGAGAATTATAAGACATAGCGGTTGGTACAAAATTAATTACAAATATTCCACACATAGTTGTGAAGGATATTCTTAATCAGTAGGAAGATTCAAGGAAAATATGTAGGTTTATCATATATTATCCTAGACCATAACATTGAGGTTCAAATAACTAAGCTGGTTATAGGCCAAGGCTTATCCAAAATTATGGGAATCATGAACATGGAGGCAACTAAGGTTAATAAAAAAATAAATAATCATGGACCAAATTATTTCTAATCAGAAGATGATCCTTGGTACAAGGATATAATATTATATATTTAGAACATGAAATTACCCTCTAATATGAATAAGCATCAATAAAAAACTTTAGACTATAGTTTTATAAATATGTGTTTTTGATGATATCTTATCGTGGAGAGATATAAATGGATCACTACTCAAACTTCTTAATGAGGGATATTTTAGTGAAGTGACAGATGAAGACCATTAGGGAATTTATGGAGGAGATTTCAAGATGAAGACTACAACTAACAAGATCCTTCTAGTGGGTTTTTGGTGGCCCACCTTATTTGAAGATGTGGCTAGGAAAGTAAGGAGATGTGATGGCTACCATAGATTTATATGTGACTTAAAATTTAAAAGTTCTCCCCCCCTTATGTTTTTTATGATAGAGGCTCCATTTTAGAATCAGGGAATCAATCTAGTAATAGATACAAGTGGATTCTTGTGGTGACCAATTACTTCACCAAATGGGTTGAGACGATCCCAACATAAAATTATAAATCAAAGGTGATAATCAATTTTATATTGAATATCATCATAAGAAAGTTTGGTGTGCTTGAAAGAATTACTATTGATAGTGTCATGTATTTTTGGTCACATGATTTTTCTAACCTATGAACTGAGCACATGGCATTGGCATGATTCACGCTCCCCTTATAATACCTAAGGAAATGGACAAGCTAGGTATAGCGACAAGAGCCTTATGAAGATCATCAAAATGACATTGGAAATGAATAAGAAAAAAAGTGGGATGATAAGATAAAATATGTACTATAGGCTAATAGAGTCACATACAAAAATACTATTGGTAAAATTCTATTTAAGTTGGCTTATGGGATGGAAACTAATATGCTAGTTAGCTTAGGATTTCTTATATATTAGTTGATACAAGATACTGATGAGATTGTAGATGATATATTTTCTCATGGGGCTACAAATATAATATAAATAGATTAGAACAAAAGAACTACACATAAAAACATCTTGTCAAGTAAGAAAGAAATACAATATCTATTTGACAATAAGGCACCTCAATGAAACTTCCAAGTTATAAATTTTGTTATGATGTGGAATGCTAAATCAGAGAACAATGGATGACATGGAAATTGTGACCCATTATATATCAATCCATATGAATTTATAGGAGAGAATAATCACCATGTGTACCATCTAAAAGAGATGACAAGAGAGTTGATGGAGTCACCCATTCATGTTCAACATTTAAAACACTACTTTACATAAGTAGTGTGGGTTATACCTCATGTATGCTATGTTTTTGTCTTGTGTCTATGTCTAGTCATGTAAATACCTTTTTGTGTGTTGTATTTAACCATAGATATTTTTTCTCATGGTGAAGTGTAAGGCCCTAGTCCCTTTTAGTGCTTCATTAGGTCTAATTTTAGATATGGCTAGATTCTCACCATAGTTGAAAGAGACACATGTTCCTAGATAGAGAATATTTGAACTTAATCTTGTAATGTCTAATTTTACTCGAGTCCCTAACTAGTTGTGTCCTTGCCATTTTTGGCCCATCAATTATATATTATTAGAGATATTTTAAATGACCCCTTATGTTCAAATGTGTCCCTTTGTGCTATGTTACTTCCCCTTTATACTTAGGCCATCTTCCCAAACTATTAAATTAAAAAATTTCCAAGTATAAGTTTTACTTTTTGTGTTGAAGTTATAAAAGTCTAGAAGTTCATGAGTTTGGGAACTTCCTAAAACCCAAGAAAGGAACAAGTTGAGTCACTAAGTTATGAGAGTTTCCAAGTTTGAGAGTTTGTGAACTTAGTGAAAAGATGATAAGGTTATAAATGGTGATAGATTCAAAAGCTCAAAATTTTTGCAAAAATGTGACATATTTTTTAGTTCACAAGAAGCCCAAAATTGTGATGGGGAGAGACAATTTCAAGAGAAATATAGTGACCAATTTAATGTGTCACAAAGTTTGTAAGTTCACAAACTAGATAAAAGTTTGACATGATAGCAAGGTTTATAAGTTCAAAAAGGTGTGAGGGTGTGATGAAGGAGAAATAAAGCAAATAAAGAATAAAAATGGATAGATTTCAAATGTAACATATAGTTAAAAAGTTTTTAAACTATGCAAAATTTTTACATGGTTCACATAGAGGCTAAATCTTTGACAAATAGAGAAATGGGTAGTTATAGTAAGGTTTTTGAATGTAGGAAAGAATTCCAAAATATTTTGAACTTTGAATCAAAATTTCGGCACCATGAATATGGTGATGAACCCTCATATACTAAGAAGTCCTTGTATTTCAAAACCCTAACAAATATATATGTAAGAGATTGACATAGGATGATTGCAAGCCCCAAAGAATTTTTACTATACTTTTCATGTAATTCCAAGCCATGATTTTTAGCAAGAATAAATGGGAATGACTCCTCAAGAGCATGAAAATCCATGATTTGGTACCAATTAGGGGATTTTAGTAATGATAGATTTCATGTATTACTTGAGTTGATTGAGGGTTTGGTCATTCCAAAGAGCTATATAGATTGTATTTTTCTTTGGTCATTTGAATTTCCTCAAATCACATAGTTCTAAAAATATATTCCAGGGTTTCAAAAATTGTGTATCCATTCACCATCTAGGAATTTTATCTAGGATGGTGTAGAAAGATAATTTCTCAAGTTGATATTTATAGTTTCATGTATCCTTGGATTATTCTAGACATTTTGAGATGTTTTGAGAAGAGAAGAGTGACTAGTTCCTTTTTTTATATCTTCACCTCACAACATTTTATGGTGCAATTGTAATATAAATTAGATGTGTCATAGAACTTTAATTTCAATACAAAAACTATTTTTTGTATTGGTTTCATTCATGCTACATGTGAATATTTTCTAATTAGGAGACGGATAATTAAGTATACTTGGTTAAACTGTCATATATATATTTTTTTTTAGGTAAAAGGCACAGAGGCCTATATATATTATATTATATTTATAAAGGAGAAGTACATATATCAACAACATAGGCAAACAAGCCAGATGAGTTCTGAAATTTCAATCTACTTTTCCTAGTCATCGAGCAGCCTCCAAAAAAATATACTAACTAGCTAAGATAAGATACAACATAATCAACCCTACATTTGACTTCTAACTACTACATAGTTTGACTATATCCAAGTAACAAACTATTTGGAAAGCTATACAAAGGAAAACACTATATTAAAAAAACTGGCAAGTTTGGAAAAAATCGAACAACTATTCCTCCATACAATCTTCCTCATGAAATGAATTCTCATCTTGGCCTTCCAGTGTCTCTTGCAGATGCCTTTCCTATCCAAAGAAATAAAAAACAAGATGGGGTTCCTTTCCATTATTTTTAGTTTGCAGAACCCGTGCCCTTGCCACATAACCAACAAATGAACTAGGAACAATACCCTCTGCAAGTTGAAGCCCCAATGGAGAACCAACCACATTTCACCCTGCAAATTGAATCCCAACTGATGAACCCACAATAACTCCCTATGGAACAACATTTTCAATTGGCAGTGGATCGACCTCTTCCTTCCTTGGAATCGACATTGGATCACCTTCATCTAAGCCAAGAGAACCTAAATTCCAAGGTGGGTGAGGATTATGTTCATGAAGAAAGGAAATGGCATAGTACTTTCCTTAATGTCGAAGCTCATTGTAGCACACAAATTTGTAGAATTCCTCCTTAATGCTTTGAGAAGGATGTTGTCATTTATGAACTTTAGAGCTAACCTTATGGCTTCAAAATTTTTTGCAAAACCCAAACTATTTTTAACATAATCTCTAGGAAATAGGTCACCTTGATGGAACCCCTAAAAAATTTGTTCCATCTCCAAGGTCTTGGTGATTTTAGGAGGTTATGGGTTTTTGTTTCCTACCGATATAAAGGGTTTTAGGTTTACTTTGATCTTATTTTGAAAAACCCTTCAAGCCTATATCTTAGCCTTTGTTCTATTTTGTAGTTGACTCCTCCTATCGGTCATTGATCTTTTAAGTCATGACTTTCGATGTCAAATCCCATTGAGTGACTGACCCTCTGGTTTGGTTTACCTATTAATCATGTTGGATTATTATTCTGCAGTTGTCCTAAGTTGAGCTAAATATTTCCCATTAGTGAAAATCTTAAGTCTTTTATGTTATGGTTGTCACCTCGTCATCCTAGGTTGGGTCCCTTTTAGGGTTACTATTTTTTGACATGTGTAAGTGTAGGAGACCTTGGATACTATGCGATTGATGAAGAAGATCTCAGTCGTTACCCGCTTGCTCATTCCATTCTATCTTGAATTATTTTATTCATTCAGGCTCACGGGTGAAAAACATGTGTCCTTAATGATTGGTGGACCAAACATCTCTGAAGAGGAGTGTAGATTGTCACTAAAGATTGATCAACAGTTGGAGATCATTGAGATGGCTGCATCTAGACCGTTCCCCACTGACCCATTTGTTTTTCTTGGTTGTTGAAATGACCACATAGGCTAGTGGGTGATTGCCATCTATCTTCACTCTGATCAGTCAGAGAATTCGTATTGCTAAATACCATATTGGTTGATGGTTGATTACAAGTGACATGGAAAAATTTGGATCACTCCCCGCCATCCCGTATGGGCCCCATCTTTCTTGCTAGTTTTTGTTGGTAAAACAAGAATAGACAACTGAGAGGGGGGGTGAATCAGTTGTTATAGAATTTAAAACTTATTCAACCTTATTAACCTTTAATCTTAGATCTGATAATTATTAGTGAAAGAATGAATCAACAACACATCTAAAACACACAACACCAAGATTTTTGCGTGGAAACCCTATTAGGGGAAAAACCACAGTGGAGGTTAATCCACAATTATACCCTGTTAAAAGTATAATGAAAATGAATAAGGAATGCACATGCATTCAGTCACATTGCCTAGAGCTCACTGCTTAGAAGGGAAGGCTCACTACCTTACATAAAACAGTCAGATTAAATCCATCTGATGAGGTTGAACTAAGAGATTAGCTTCTTCAAAAGCCTAATGATAGTTCCGGCTAGGCATATAAATACTTCTTCACACTTCACTCAAACTTCTTCACACTCTGCACTGCACTCGAATGATCTAATCCTTATTCACACATATCTTGCACACACTTTGCATACATTCACTGAGCATACTTAAAAATGAGGAAACAATCACTCTTATATATCCACTACATGAATTTACATCAACAACTCTATTAGCCACAGATAAATAATAGATGAACACAAAATGTCAGCCCAATTCATGAACAAATCTCAATGCATACCAATCTAAGTTAGTCACACCATAATGAAGACCTAAATCAACATGCTCAAACATTCCAAGTATTAAAAAATTAATCCACAAGGATCCGCAACACGCTACAACCAACATGTCGGCCAAAAACATAAAAAATCGAACACATAAAGGAAAAATATTTGATCATGAGCACACTGATCAATGTGGACGTACAACAATTATAGAGTATGATCTAAAACTATCACTAACACAAGAGAATACACAAAAAAATATTTTACTAGAATTGCATTGTCTTCTTCCAGAACCACCTGCTATAGTAACAAAATAACTGTAGGAACTCAGAAAATCATAACTCGCACAAATCTTGATGCACACCTCTGAAAATTTTGGAAAACATACTAGATAGGCTGAGAAACAAACCCTTTAATGCATGACTTCTGATTACCAACTTACAAAACTTTCCACTAGTCTGATCATTACAACTTCATAGATTGCCTGCAATATAATTATTGTAATTTTCTCAATATCCTCGACATATACAACCTTCAGAATCATCAATGCTAATAGTGTTGACATCAATCACAACCACAACATCCAGCATTTCTCGATGGGGAAGCGAGTGTTTTCTGTGTGCAATAAATTTTAACAATGTGGAGAATAATGTGCGTGTTATTAGGGTCCATATATCATACGTGCCTAATGATCTTTTAATCTAAGCCCTTGATATTTTATGAGAAATAAAATTGAAGCAAGCAAAGCAGTGTGTATGATGATGCTGCCAGATTCAATCTCAATTTTTCACCATCCTCCTATTCATAAAAGTTGCATGAAAGTTATGGCTCGCGGGGATAAGGGAAGACATACACGTGGATTGGGATTGAAAAGATAAAGAGATGTAGGGCCCACATGTTACAAACATTTTCTTCCATGTGGCCTCCTATCATTGGGAAATTGCTTCGACTGTTTATAGTCAGATGCTACATAATAAGATGATTAAATCTGGATCATGGATCAATTATCTGGCTGAATAAATCAACGATCAGTATTCAAAACAAATTTGATAGCAAGAAAGTCATTCTGGTTCACATGAGGGAGTCTTAATAACTAAAAGGACATTGATTTACCGAAGTAAGGAATTGTATGATTATTAATATTTACATCAAAGGAATAATTCAGTATTACAAGTACACTCAATACACTCTAGGAGCTGAGTCTGTGGTCACTCAACATTTTCTCATGACAAAACCAGGGATGTCAACCTGCGCAAAAGTAGTAAGTCAATTATCATTTTCCTTTTGGCACTACTTAGAGGTTCTATTTTCTCAAGCTTATGTCTATTAGGGTTTTTCCTTGGTTCAGCTATTAAGTTTGACGTTTATAAAAGGGGATTTCATTAATTTTGCATTTACATAATTCATGCCAAACACTTACAAAATCTGTAGGCGTTGGTCACTTAGACCAAAACCCCTATTTGATTATATTTCTTGCATTATGGCCTCTAAAGAAAAAAAAATTGTCCAAAGGGGAGGTTTTTGTTCCCAAGAGACCTCTGAACAAAGACCTTATGGACCAGTTACCACCTTCCACTAGTGATAAACCCAGAGATCAATTGATTCCCAGGGGACCACAAATAGCAGAAGGTCTATTTGACAAAAGAGGCTCTATCAAAGATGCTAAATTTCCCTATACTAGATGGGAATTGTTTTATGGTTGCTTCAAGAACAGAAATATGGGTGTCCCAAAGGGAAACCCTTGGAACTGTGATTTGGGAAAGTTAATTGTAACAAATTTTTATATGGATGTTGACTTGCTGAAGGCAATAGCTGCTAACTAAGACCCAATCATGAGGACTACCACAACCTTTGATGGAAAAGAAATGGTTAGGATCACTAAGGAGGAATTGGGTCTTGTTTTTAAACTCACTAAATGGAGTGATGAAATGCCTAAAATAAATGAAGAAGCTCTTAGGCAGGAATATGAGAAGACCAAGACTTCATTCAGAGTCCACATTTTTCCAAGATTTCTAGCAGAGATTACAGGAAAAAATATTGTGATAGGTTCACGTGATAAGGAACCTTTCCTTGTCAACTAGTTTTTTCCTTATTTCAAGAGAACCTTCTATTCCATTTTTCAAATAATTGGTTATGATCCTATATTTGGAATTCCAATGGCCTGGATGTATATGGCTGCCCATATCCAGTATCCCTAGTTTTGTAGTATATGATTATGCAGGATTTCTTTCTGAAAGAATGCATGAGGGGCTGGTGAGGTTGAAGAAAGGAGAATCTAGAGTAGGATGCAATTGGTACTCACTGTTGATGCATATGTTCTTATACAAAGGTGCAATGTATTTTGGATAAAATATTGATTTAGAAAGAAAGGCAGGTGACTTGGACCTTCCTGTGTAATGTTGGACCATAGTCTTGGATAAGGATGACAAGACTTATGATTATGTCACTTTCCAAAATTTGTTTTCTTCTGAGTTGAAGAGAGATTTAGTTGTGAGGTTGCCCAGTGTTCCTGTTGCTTTACATGATTTCTTGAGACCAAAGGAAAGAGGGCCTACGATAGGCATTGATCATAATTGGGGAGATGTTATCTCACTCCTTGATTTTACTGTTTTAAGAGTATATGGTTCTAAGGTGTCACCTCCCTTGTTGCCTAGGTTTGTGCTAGAAAGAGTTGGTTTCCTTGAAGTTATGTGGCAACTGGGAAATGTTGAAAATGAACATTTGTTGAATCAAGGAAAGGGAAATTTCTTTCCTTTATACACTTGTTTTTCTGATTTTATGATGACTAAAGGTGGTTGTAACACTATCATTGAAGTGATCAAAACATACCGCATGCAAAGAAAAATTGAGAGGGTCAAATATGATCTTGAAGGTTTTATGGCCTGGTTGAATGATAGAAACAAAAGCTACAAATAAGCTCACATTTTCCATTATCTAGAGGATATAATAAGGAATGTATTTGACAACGTGAAGCAAGAAAATAGGTTGGCGAGGTGGATTGAGTTTAATAAGATGCAAAGGAAGATAAAGCAGGAAGATCCTGATTTCAAGATTCTTCCTGAGGCCCAGGATATAATTCAGAAGGTGAAGCATTTAACAAGAAATTTTTATTCAATTGTAGGTCACCTTGAGACTAAAGGGGTAGTCAGTACAGATAAAGGGAAATCTCCAATGGATGAAGAACAGAGTGGAGGAGGAATCTTTAATATAGGAGAAGAGTCCACATCACGAGCCCCTGATGACCCAAAAATAAAGTTCTTTATAAGGAGAAAGATTAAGGCAATGAAATTTGATGAACCTAGTGTTCGCAGTCAGCATGAGGAACATAGATCTCCTTCTCCTATGCCTCAAGTTCAACCCCTATCTCCACTAAGGATGGTTGAGCCCAAAATTGTGAATGTTGATCCTCCACCACATAGTGAGCTACCACCTAAGGAGCCACCATTGAAAAGATAGAAAGTTGTGACCACTAGTCTAGTGGATTATGATGATGAAGGATTTGATGATGATATTTGGGTATCTGAGCAAGAAATACAGGAAGGAATGCTGACTAAATCTTTAGTAAGGGCAACTAGTCAATTGGGAAAAAGATTAAGTAATGTTGATCTCAGAGGGATAAATGGGAGTGATGACATGAGAGTTGAGGCATCTACTAAATTCTTGGATGATGACTCGTTTGTGAAGACTCAAGATTTTATGGAATTTTCCTATAGGGCTAAATGAGATGAATATGTGAAAATTTTAGCAGTGGAGAGGAGCCTACATCCAGAATTGCCTGATACTGTCATTCAGAAAAAGGTATTGAATGAGATGAGAGCCAGGTTTCAAAACATGACTTCAAAGGAAGGTCGAGAGTTGGTGAGAACAAGTTGTATCTTACTGCTTCCAAAATGGGATTTAGCCTCAACCATTGCTTTTGACACAATCAAAAAATGTGATAGACCACTCTATGATACATAGGAAGAAGTTGCACTTGCATTACAATGGTTTTCTTTTAGTGAAGAGTGGGAAGCCTTTACTATATGGTCTCTAGCTCCAAGCACAAGAAATCCAAACATTACTAAGCCTCCACCTGATTACAGGGGATGCCTGATAATAAATAGAGTATAATAAACGTCAACCTTAGAAGCTGAAAATTTATTTGTTCATGTTGCACAATTCACTAGGGCCACTATGTAATCTGTAATAGCTGAGAAGGATAAGTTTAGAAATGAGTTGAATAATTTTTTGGTCAAGTATGGAAATCTTCAGAGAAATCATATGCAATTACATACAAAGATAGCTTTGTTATAGGATGTATTGCAAAAATTGCAACCTAGAAAGCTTAAAAAAGATGATGTTGATTCACCCACTATTGCAAAAGAAGACATATCCCTCGAGTTTACTACTGATGTAAGTGTTTCATGGACAATTTTTCCATATAATATGGGAAATGCTTCCATTTCTACAATGGAACCTAGTATATTAGAAGGGCCACAGGCGAAAGGGGATGTTAAAAGGGAAGATTTGAGAAAGGAATTAAGTGAATACAAGGAAAAGTCTAAAGGTCATGATGAAGATACTTTTAAAAGCAATATGAACATTGTAACAACAGTATTAGAGAATCTAAATAGAAAAGTGAATAAAAAAATTAATAGTATTCACTACATCTATTCATCCATGGTTGAGGCCATTAAAATGTTTGATATTGACAGGGAAAGAGCCATCCCACTCATGAAAATATGGATCCCTAGGAAGCAAGATTTAATATTGATAGGGATTGGGGTTAAGTAGGATACCAATCCACCTAAGAGGTTTGAACCTACTATGCTTCTTGTAAACAAGATTGAGGGATACAGAGGGAATGCTGAGGCATTGGAGAACAAGATAAAGGAATTGGTGAAATATTTTCATGAGTCTCATCATGGTCTTCTTCCATCTATCTTAAGGGATGATAGCAACATTAAAAATTTACAGGAATGGTGATGTGAAGTAAACAATGTTATCTCAGATGAAGCTATAAAAATATGTTAGAAATCTGATATGGGCGCATTAAAAATGGATATGGATATGTTAGTACATGATGGGACTGTGTTCCTAGAATTTGATAAAGAAGCTAACCAGATTGTCACCAAATATGCACCTTATAAGAAAAGGGATGATGAAGTAATGGACTTTGATTGGCCTAATGAAGATGAATTCCTAGCATGTAAAAGTAGATATTTGGAAGGAGTGGAGGCTTTGTAGTAACGGTGGTGGGTTAATACTTGAAGGTTTGAAGTCTGCAACCATGATGAGTAATAGACAGATGGGAATGCACTACATAGCCTAGATTTAGTACATATTAGGATTATGTTAAAGTATGGAGATATATAGTGCATCTTATTCAAAGTGATTTGATGACAAGGCTACATACATGGTCTTACCTTTTGTCTTTTTTTGTTGTCTTCATGCTGTTCCTTCTTTCACTTTTTGTGTGTGGGCACAAGTTTTGAGGTAACTATTCGGTTGAACCCATTTTTGAAGATTGGACTCGATCTCTTGCAATGAATGAGGATTACATTCATTTCTTCACATCTCCCACCTCTTGGGAGTGTGTTGTAACTAAATGGAGAATATTTGATTAAGTGGTCCTATAGGGTTTTGACGTGTGTACTTTCCTGGCCTAAGGCTTATTTTTCTCCTTCGTTTCTATAAGAAGGAATTTAGGGCTAGGAAGTAGGGGCTCACTGTTTTATGCAATTGACACTAAGAATTGTAGGAAGAATATTAAGCATGTTTTTAGAGTTTTTATCTTAAGTTTTAGAGTTCATAATTATGTATTTAGTTCTGATAACAACAAAGCAAAATATATACTAAGAAATACCAATTTCATGGCTATTGTCTCTCCTTGTGCTCATTTTATGAGTTATGAATGAAAGTAATCCAGAATATCTTTTTTTTTTCTCCATTTTTCACTAGTGGATGTTTGATTTCATTCTTGCTTATTAATTCAATGAATTAATGTAAATTCTTGGAGGAAATTACTAACTCATAAGAATCAAGTGCTAGGATACTGATAAGAAGTATTAGTCGTGAATGTGATAGGGGAATATTGTAATGCAATAACTCTTGAAATTATATGTTGCTATTGTTAATTTGTTATTTGGTTATACAGGATTGTTATGACTTCATGCTTGGGATGAAGGCACTGGTTCATGTAGAGTGTTCATGATTCAGTTTCTGTGTTGATTCATCAACTAATCACTTTTAATCTTTGAAATTTTATGGATACCATTATAGTTGTTTTGTGTTGATGTTCCACCTTCTCATGTTCTAAGTATAACACATTGATAAATAAGCTACCAACTTATTTAATTTATTAGGATTTTGAGTAGTCTAATGAGAAGTATCTATTATTGCCAATGTATTTGATTATAATTGTATGAATTCAGAAGTATACATTGTGGGATAACCCTCTTGGGTTTCATAGAGCCCAAAGTGTAGGAGTAGAAGTTTTGCAACTTCCACTCGTTCGTTGGCCAATCCCTTTGGAGTACTGATTATAGGAAATGGTAAAGTCCATAGGTATTTCTAGAGATAAGTTTGGTTCTTAAAAAATAACCAACAAATTGGTGACTCTACTGGGGACAGCTAAGTCCAAAGTCTCTAGTTCAGATCAGGTGCTAGCAAAGTCAAGTGTTTTTTTATAATACTATTCACCATGTGAAGAATAATTGTTCTAAATTATGTTGCATCACTCATATTACCCTCAGTATTATGTGTCAAATCTTGTCTCATTCTGTCACCTTGTGTCGGGTTATGTTTAAATTTATCTCTGAAATCACAAGTACAAAGTCAGGAACCGATCACTTAATATTTCCCAGTATCCTGGGTGGTGACTCTGAATTCTCTAACACCAGTGTAAAGTTTAGTTATCAAAAGGAATGTAAGAAAAATGATCCTGACATATTGGACATCATTAAGAAGACAAGAAGTTATACAAAGAAACATCTCGAGAAGAAGGTAGAATCTGAACCTGCTAAAGAGAGGCAACCTACTTGGGTAAAGAAGTGTTCTGAATCAGGTAAGTCCATTGACTCTCCTTCTTAGGCTTCTCCTACATTTAATGTTGAAATGAGTAGTTTCAATACCCATGGAAAGTTACATGAAGTTGAAGGATCAAACATAGACCAAAGAAGTTTCCCAACTGAGAAAGTGTTTGATACTGAACTAAATATTTCAGGAGAGGAGGATAGGTGGGAATTCTGGGGAAAGGATAAGGAATTTTCTGAGCCTTTGTCCCCCCAAAGTTGGTTCTATTTTTAATAAGAAGAATTTTAAGCCAAGAGGTGAATCTCCTAGTTTACAAGTGCATCTCTCTCTTGAGGAAGATCCTATTGACCAACCTTACTATACTCCTACCCCAAGTGAGCATGGAGATATCTTGGAAAATGAGGAAGACATAGATAGATATATGAAAGCTATGGAAGAAGAAGAGCTAAGATTCCAATAAGAAGAATAAAATAGAATGAGACAATTAAAGGAAAGGGAAGATAGGATTAAAAATAAGCAACTAGAGAGAGATACCAGAAGGAAAAAATTGGAAAAAATGAGAGAAGATTTGGCTAGACACAAGACCTTCGAGGAGAATCTTTCTAGATTCACTTCTAAAATAACCAATGATATTCCTAAAGAAACAATCCCAGTGGGAATATCTACTACTAATACCTATACCACATTTGTCTCAACCATTAAAGCCCCAGAGCCTTCTGTAACTACTAAGAAAAAATCATTTGTGGAGCATGGGAAGAGACCCATTGATCAACCTAAGAAGACCACGTTCAATACCAACACTAGTACCAATACCTCATCTGCTGAAATCCCCACACAGAAGCCCAAAATCAATCCAACCCCATCTACTACACTTCCGAATCCGGAGATATTAAGGTTACAAATGGAGAATGAAAAGTCACGAGAATATTTGAAGAAGGCTGAGATGGAAGCATCAAATGCAAAGATGGCTAGGAAGATTGCTTTCCTAAAGATGTCCACACCTACTCCAGAGTCTTCAAGCTTTGGACATACTAGTACTGAGTTAGAAAAGAAGAAGTCTGCTAGGCATATGCTTAGTGGAAGAGGTGGTGGTGAAAAAGGTGGTGGAGGTGGAGGAAAGGATAAGAATAGTAATTCTTATTTTGAGGATGATGATGAGGGGAATAAGAAGAGAAATGGTGATGATGAAAGTGGGAAGGGTAAAGATAACAAACACTCTGATAATAAGGAAGATGGTGAGAAAAAGGATAGTCATAGGGATCGACATACTAGGAGGTCACTCCAAGTAGATAGATACCAACAGTTATGTTTCACTGGAATAACTAGTTACCCTAACCCATTCCATACGGATTTTAGACTTGCTTTAGTCAAATTATCTGGTAATAATGCCTTGAGCGGTGAAGACCATATCAAAGCGTTTGCAAATGTTATGGACGATTTTAAGGTAGGGGTAGAAGATTTCATGATGAAGTTGTTCATGTAGTCTCTCATTGAAGATGCTCGAGAGTGGTATAGGAGCTTGCCTGTTGAGAGCATTGGATTTTGGGAGGAATTCAAAAGATTTTTTATAGAGCAATAGGGTGACAAAACTGATTCAAGTTTCTTATTGAATCAATTTAATACTATTACTAAAGGTTCCAAAAAATCTATTGTTGAGTTTAATACAAGGTTCCAAAAGGCTAGAAAGAGATTTCCTCCTCGGTTACAATTGAATGATCATGTATGTATGGTAAATTATTGTAATGCTTTTGATGCAAAAATGAGCTACCGCTTGCTAGATAAGAACTCGTAGACATTGAGGGAAGCTGTCAAGATGGCAGAGCATATTGAGAACATTAGTAGATCAACTAGTAAAGTTGATAGGAGAGATGATTCAAAAATTTTCAGAGGATCAAAAAAGAAAGATAAAAGTTTAGGCATTAAAGGAGGAACTATTGAGGACAAGTTTGAAAGTTTTATGAAGAATGCAAATGATAAGATTACAAAACAAGAAAAGGTGCAACCAAAAAATTATCAAAGAAATGAAATAATTCCTCGGTTATAAGACCACCCATACAATAACAACTGGTATAATGGAAATCCTGTTCCAAATAATCAAACAAATACCAAGAATAAAGTCCCTCCGGGTCCTCTACAGAAAAATTCAGGGAATTTTTTTGAAGATACTCCCTGGTGTATGACTTGTCAAATGCCACATTCTTCTCAACAATGTGCAATTGCACATATCATTGAGGTAGAAGAAGAAATTCCTAGAGAACCTGATCAACATGATGAAGAAGACAGTAATGTACTTATGGCAATAGGTGACTCTGATGTAGCCAACAGTGAATGCTCTTCTGATGAATATTTTTGTGAAATGGATGTGGATGAACAAAGGTAAGTAGCTAGTACATATCATCAACAAGTATTTTCTGACGAGGATTCTAATAATGAAGTTGAGGTTTATAATTTGGAAGCAATCGAAGAAGGTATTTCATTAAGAAGACCCTCAAAAGAGTAAATTGTAAGATATATTGTAGCTTTAGCAGCTCAGGCTCGAAGTTCCTATCATTTGAGAAATAGAATAGTTGGAGGTGAGCAGGGTAATCCTGCTAGTCTTTTCATCATAGAGTAGAACACCAAGAGTAAAGAACACAAGCCCGATGGAAAAGTGGAAAGAACCAAAGCTAAAGAAAATAAAGGACATAAAATTTGGGCTAAAAAAGCAGAAAAGCTAAAGGGTCCTCAAGAGTCCAAGTCTCCAGCTGCAAAGGTAAATAATCATAAGTAGACTCCTGATGTCACAAGAAAATATGCTAACCAAAAAGTTTAAGCAACAAGAAATCAACAAAAGGTGAGCAACAGTGAATAAGGTATGCTCCCAATTGAATTACCTAAATATACGCTTGTTGATATGTTTCAATTACTTAGCCAAGTAAAGGTTTTTTTACCTTTTCTTGAAATGATGTGAATAGATGAACATAAGCATAAGGTAGTGGCCCTTATCAATGGTGGTGCTATAGGTTGTAATGATTTGGTGGAGTCAACCCCACCCAAACCAAGTGAAAAGAATAAGAAAGGCAAGGAGGTTGAGGGAGTTATTATTTATATTCGTCATATCTTCCTAGGAAATTCTGTAAATACTTGTCCTGACAAGATAGATCCATTTTCCCTCACCTTAATGGTTAAGGGGAATTTTATAAAAAATGTATTATTGATTATGGAGCATCCAACAATATCATGCTAGCTAAAATCATGGATGCACTAGGATTGAAAGTAGATAGCACACATGGCAAGTTCTATGTATGGATGCAGGATAAGTCCTTGTCATTGGTGTGATAAACGAACTTACCTATAAACTAGCAGCCTACCTGGATAAATAATTCAAAATGAGTGTGGTAGTGGTGGATATCCCACCTAATTATGGAATGTTGCTGTCTCGAAAATGGAGTGCATCCATGGGAGGTAGTATGCAATGTGATATGTCTTATGCCACTTTTCCCATTGATGGTAAGGATGTTCAAGTGATGAGAGAAATGAGGGTGACATATATGTTAGAGCATGCTCCTGAGGATGACAATGTTATTTTCATAGACACTGATATTAGTGATTTCAAAATAGAAGAAGCATCAAGAGATATAGAGAGATGTCCTGCACCAATAGAAAATGAAATGTCAGGGTTGTCTGACAAGGATGGACTTTGGAAAATGTATTTTGATGGTGCAAGTTCTAAAGAAGGGTCGGGTGTAGGAATATTATTGGTAGCACCAAATGGAATTACTTAAAGGTTTTCTTTCACATTATCTTTTGCCTATACGAATAATGTGGCAGAGTATGAAGCTTTGTTATTGGGACTGAGACTAGCTAAGAAGCATGAAATAAAAAAGTTGATGGTAATTGGTGATTTTTGAGGTAAGAGCCAAATATGCCTGTAAAAATAATAGCTTGAAGCAGTACAAAAATGATGTATGGGATTCCATTGAGAAATTTGATGCTTTTGGAATTGATTGGATGGAAAGAGGATAGAATAGAGTACCTGACTTACTTGCCAACATTGCACTAAGACTTGATGACATAAATTTTATAGGAATTTCTAAGGTTGAGGTATATGCAAGGCCTTCTATCCCTGATAATGTTTGCAACTAGAAAATATTCAGTGATGATGAATATATTCTCAATTTTTTGAATTGTGCAGATAAATATGAAAGTCAAGAGATTGAATTTGATGCATTTGTTGAGAATATTGATGGGAAGGATATGGTTTTTGGGAAAGAGATCATCCAATCAAAGACAAATAAAATCCCCAAAGGCCTTCTAGCTCTTGAAAGAGTTTTTGATAGTCAGGACAAAAGTAAGGTCAAAGCAGTTGCTGCTCACCCAAAGGACCTAGAGGAAATAAATTTGGGGATTGAAAATGCTCCCAAGAAAGTTTACATAGGAAAGAGGATGAAGCCAAAGGTGAAAGCAACACTGATTGCCTTACTCAAAAAATAAAAGCACGTATTTTCTTGGTCATATGATGACTTGAAAGCTTACGGGGAGGAATTATTTCAGCATGAGATTCCTTTGAAAGAAGATGCTAAACCTTTCAAGAAGAAGAAAAGACCGATTAATCCTATCGTAGCTCCCAAGATGTAAGAGGAGTTGATAAAGTAAAGAGATGTAGGCATCATAAAACCAATCAGACACTCTTTGTGGGTATCTAATTTGGTGCTAGTAAGAAAAAAGAATGGTGACATAAAACTATGCGTTGATTTTAGAAACTTGAATATATCTTCATTAAAGGACAACTATCCACTGCCAAATATGGAAGCCATGTTACAAAAGGTAACTGGTTGTGAGTTACTATCAATGATGGATGGTTTTTCAGGTTACAATCAAGTGAAGGTAAAGGAGTCTAAGTAGTATAAGACTGTATTTACTACTCCTTGGGGCACCTATGTGTATGTTAGAATTCCTTTTGGCTTAACAAATGTAGATGCCATTTTTTAAAGAGCTATGGATGTAGCTTTTTTAGATTTTATTGATTTCTTTATGGTAGTGTATCAAGATGACTTGATTGCTTACTCTAAAAAAGAAGAAGACCATTGTATGCACTTAGAGAATATTTTTCTCAAGTCCCTTGAGTATGGGATATCTCTAAATCCAAAGAAGTGTGCTTTTGGGGTAACTGAAGGGAAATTACTAGGACATATTGTTTCAAAAGATGGAGTGAGAATAGACCCTGAGAGAGTAGTGGCCATAGATAAAATTCCTCAGCCAAAAAAATGTTAAGAGCATTCAGTCATTTTTTGGACAAATAATTTTTTTAAGAAGGTTTGTGACTAACTTTGCAGAGATCACAAGACCTATTTCCAAGATGCTCAAGAAGGGAGAGAAGGTGCTCTGGAGTGAGGAGCCGAGTAAAGTATTCAAAAGGATTAAACAAGCTATCAAAGAAGCTCCAATTTTAAAGTTCCTAGACTTATCTAAACCAATGCACATTTTCTCTTTTGCTTTTTTTCATACTATTGCTACCGTATTGTTACAGAAGAATGAAGGCTTTGAACAACCTATTGCATTTTTTAGTAAGTCTTTGCAAGCTACAAGGCTGAAATATGACACAACTGAGAAACAAGCTTATGATCTGGTTAAGGTAGTAAAGAACTTTAGGACTTACCTACAGGGAGCTAATATCATAGAATTTGTACCAAGTGCTGCTATAAAAGATATTTTCACTCAACAAGAAACTACAAGAAGAAGGTGTAGATGGCTCAATAGGATCCAAGAATTTAATATTGATGTTCAAATCACCAAATTAGCAAGAGGTCAAGGTCTCACTAAGTTGATGAAAAACAATAATTTGGATGCAAATCATATCAATGGGACAAAAGTAATTGATGTTGCACCTATCTGTTATATGCAAACATGCAGATGGTACACAAGAATTGTCCAATACTTACAAACTCTGCAATGTCCTGCAGACATGACTGACAATGACAAAAGGACACTAAAATTGTATGCCATTAAATATGTAATCATTGACAATGAGCTATGGTGGAGGAACCTGGATGGTGTACTTCTTAAATGTGTGGATGGGAAGCAGGCACTAGAACTCTTGCAAGAAATACACAATGGGGTGTGTGGGGGTCACTACATGGTGAAAGATAACTGCACACAAGGTTTTAAGGGAAAGATTATGGTGGACTACTATTTTCAATTATGCTCACAAATTTGTTAAAACATGTGATGCTTTTCAAAGGTTTGCTAGAAAGTTGAAATTTTTGAGAAGTTTACCACTGAGGGCTATGATAGTTCAAGCCCCTTTCAAAAAATGGGGGATTTATTTCATTGAAGAAATACAGGAAAATTCAAGTGGATGCCATTCTTGGATCCTTGTCACCATTGATTATTTTATGAAATGGTTAGAAGAAATACCCAAAAAGAAGGCAACAAGAAAGGTGGTGGTAGATTTCCTATTGAATAAAATTCTTTAGATTTGGAGTTCTTGAGAGTATTGTCTCAGATAATGCTATGTGTTTCAGATCTGGTGAATTCAAAGAATTTTGTGATGAACATGGAATACAAGTTTCTTATTCTTCGCCTTACCATCCACAAGGAAATGGCCAGGCTGAGTCTAGCAACAAGAGCTTAATGAAAATCATCAAGAGAGTGATGGAGAAGAACAAGAAAGCTTGGGACTCCAAACTTAAGTTGGCACTCTGGGTAGATAGAGTGACTGTGAAAAAGGCTATAGGTTATTGACCATTTGGCTTAGTTTATGGCTTATATGCTAGGCTACCAAATAATAAACTGTTGAAGATGTATAAGTTCATACAAGAATATGATGAAGAAATATGTGATGATATGAAACAAAGGATAAATAACCTAGTGCAATTGGATGAAACAAGAAGAGAGGCTCAGGGTAAAAATATGAAGATGCAGTTGCAAGTCAAGCATCTACATGAAAATAAAGCTTCTCCCAAAAAGTTTGAGATGAATAGTATGGTGTTGGCCTAGAATGCGAGAGCTCAAGATAAGGGTAAGCATGTAAAGTTTGAAGCATTATGGATGGGCCCTTATTTGATAGCTAGTACACACGAGGAGGATTCCTATTTCCTCCAGAGCTTGACAGGTGAAATTTTTGAATTACTAGTACATGGAAAGTTCTTAAAATCGTACTTCTCCTAAATATGTTGTTATTCCATGTACATTGTATATTTTGTACATTTTGTGTATAGGTGTGTTTGTTTTTTGTTGTGTCTGGTTCGATTTTGTGCCTTGTTTGGGTGGTTCTTGGTTTTTGATCCCTTGTGTTTTGACTGGTCTTCTTCAACCAAAGATTCTAGGATCTTGCTATGCCTACAAGAGACATACGTCCCCAGTCGGAGCCACCGATGGAACCCCTAAATTTTTTGTGCCATCTCCAAGGTCTTGGTGATTTTAGGAGGTTATGGGTTTTTGTTTCCTATTGATATAAAGGGTTTTAGGTTTACTTTGGTTTTATTTTGAAAAACCCTTCGAGCCTATATCTCAGCCTTTGTTCTATTTCACAGTTGACTCCTCCTATCAGTCATTGATATTTTAAGTCATGACTTTCAACGTCAAATCCCATTGAGTGATCGACCCTTTGGTTTGGTTTTACTTGTTAATCATGTTGGATTATTATTCTACAGTTGTCCTAAGTCGAGCTAAATATTTCCCAGTAGTGAAAGTCTTAAGTCTTTTATGTTATGTTCATGGCTTCGTCATCCTAGGTTGGGTCCCTTTTAGGTTTAATATTTTTTGACATGTGTAGGTGTAGGAGCCCTTAGATACCATGCAATCGATGAAGAAGATCTTATTCATTGCCTGCCTGCTTGTTCCATTCTATCTTGAATTATTTTATTCATTCGGGCTCACAGGTGAAGGACATGTGTCCTTAATGATTGGTGGACCAGAAATCTCTGAAGAGGACTACAAATTATCACTAAAGATTTATCAATGGTTGGATATCATTGAGATGGTCGTATTTGAACCATTCCTCGCTAGCAGGTGATTGCCATCTATCTTCAGTCTGATCGATCAAAGGATTCATGTTGCTGAATGCAATCTTGGTTGACGGTTGATTGCAGGTGACATGGAAAAATATGGATAACTCTCTGCCATCCTGTATGGGCCTCATCTTTCTTGCTAGTTTCTCGATGGGGAAGCGGGTTTTTTTTGCATGCAATAAATTTTAACATGGAGAATAACATGTGTGTTATTAGGGTCCATATATCCTACATGCCAAATGATCTTTTAATCTGATCCCTTGATATGTACGAGAAATAAAATTGAAGTTAAGTACTGTGTATGATGATGCCGCTAGATTCAATCTCAATTGTTCCCTGTCCTCTCATTGATAAAATTTACATGAAAGTTATGGCTTGTGGGGGTAAGGGAAGATAGACACGTGGATTTGGATTGAAAAGACAAAGAGATGGTAAGGCTTGCATGTTACGAACATTTGCTTCCATGTGGCCTCTTGTCATTGGGAAATTCTTTTGACTGTGTATAGTCGAATGCTTCATAATAAGTTGATTGAATTTGGATCATGGATCAATCAACTGGATGAATAAATAAATGATTAGTATTCAAAACAAAGTTGATAGCAAGAAAGCCATTCTAGTTCCCACGAGCGGGTATTAATAACTGAAAGGACATTGAGCTACCGAAGTAAGGAATTGTATGATTATTAATATTTACATCAAAGGAATAATTCAGTAGTACAAGTAAACTCAATACACTCTAGGAGCTGAGATTGTGGTCACTCAACATTTTCTCATGACAAAACTAGGGATGTCAACGTGTGCAAAAACAGTAAGTCAATTATCATTTTCCTTTTGGCATTACTGAGAGGTTTTGTTTTCTCAAGCTTAAGTCTATTAGGGTTTTTCCTTGGTTTAGCTGTTAAGTTTGATGTTTATAAAAGGGGATGTCATTAATTATGCATTTTAATAACTCATGACAAACCCTTACAAAAGACGCAGGCCTTGCTCAATTAGACCAAAAAACCCTGTCTGATTATATTTCTTGCATTATGGCCCCCTAAAGCAAAAACATCTTCATCCAAAGGGGAGGTTTTTGTTCCCAAGAGACCTTTGAACAAAGACCTTATGGATTAGTTACCACCTTCCACTAGTGATAAACCTAGAGGTCAATTGATTCTCAAGGGACTGCAAATAGCAGAAGGTTTGTTTGAAAAAAGAGGTTTTATCAAATATGCTAAATTTCCCTATACTAGATGGGAATTATTTTATGGTTGGTTCAAGAACAAAAATATGGGTGTCCCAATGGGAAACCCTTGGAACTGTGATTTGGGAAAGTTAATTGTGCCAAATGTTTATATGGATGTTGACTTGTTGAAGGCAATAGCTGCTAACTATGACCTAGTCATGAGGACTATCAAAACCTTTGATGGAAAAGAAATGCTTAGGATCAGTAAGGAGGAATTGTGTATGGTTTTCAAACTCACTGAATGGAGTGATGAAATGCCTAAAATAAATGAAGAAGCTCTTAGGAAGGAATATGAGAAGACCAATAATTCATTCAAAGTCTACATTTTTCTAAGATTTCTAACAAAGATTGCAGGAAAAAAATTTGTGATAAGTTAACATGATAAGGAACCTTTCCCTATCAACTACTTTGTTCCTTATTTCAAGAGAACCTTCTATTCCATTTGTCAAATAATTGGTTATGATCCTGTGTCTAGAATGCCAATGGTCTCGATGTATATGGCTACCCATATCCAACATCCCCAGTTTTGTGCAGTATATAATTATGTAGGATTTCTTTTTGAAAGAATGCATGAGGGGTTGGTGAGGTTGAAGAAAGGAGAATCTGGAGTAGGATGCAACTGGTACTCATTGCTGATGCATATGTTCTTATACAAAGGTGCAGTGTATTTTGGATAGAATATTGATTTAAAAAGAAAGGAAGGTGACTTGGACATGCCTGTGCAATGTTTGACCATAGTCTTGGATAAAGATGAGAAGACTTATGATTATTTCACTTTCAATTTTTTTTTTACTTTTGAGTTGAAGAGAGCTTTAATTGTGAGGTTGCCTAGAGTTCTTGTTGCTTTATATGATTTCTTGAGACCAAAGGAAAGGAGGCCTGAGATATGCATTGATCATAATTGGGGAGATGTTATCTCACTCCTTGATTTTACTATTTTAAGAGTATATGGGTCTAAGGTGGCACCTCACTTGTTGCCCAGGTTTGTGCTAGAAAGAATTGGTTTCGTTGAAGTTATGTGGAAATTGGGAAACGTTGAAAATGAACATCTGTTGAATCAAGGAAATGGAACTTTCTTTCCTTTATACACTTGTTTTTCTGATTTTATGATGACTAAAGGTGGTTGGAACACTATCATTAAAGTGCTCAAAAAATACCGCATGCAAAGAACAATTGAGAGGGCCAGATATGATCCTAAAGGTTTTATGGCCTGGTTGAAATATAGAAACAAAACTTACAAATATGCTCACATTTTCCATTATCCAGAGGATATAATAAGGAATGTATCTAAAAATGTGGAGCAAGAAAAGAGGTTGGTGAGATGGATTGCATTTAATAAGATGCAAAGGAAGATAAAGCAGGAAGAGCCTAATTTCAAGATTCTTCCTAAGGCCGAGGATATAGTTCAGAAGGTGAAGCATGTAACAAAAAATTTTGATTCAATAGTAGGCTACCTTGAGACTAAAGGGGTATTCAGTATAGATGAAGGGAATGCTCCAATGGCTGAAGAATAGAGCGGAGGAGGAATCTCTAATATAGGAGAAGCGTCCACATCACGAGCCCTTGAGGAACAAAAAATAAATTTATTTATAAGGAGAAAGAGTAATGCAAAGAAATTTGATGAACCCGATGTTCCCACTCAACATAAGGAACATAGATCTCCTTCTCCTATGCCTCAAGTGACACCCCATCTCCACTAAGGCCGGTTGAGACCAAAATTGTGAATTTTGATTCTCCACCTCATAGTGAGGTACCACCTAAGGAACCACCATTGAAAAGACAAAAAATTGTGACCACTAGTCTAGTGGATTATGATGATGAAGGCTTTGATGATGATATTTGGGTATCCGAGAAAGAAATACAAGAAGGAGTGCCGACTATATTTGTATTAAGGGCAACTAGTCAATTGGGAAAAATATTAAGTAATGTTAATCTCAGATTGATAAATGGGAGTGATGACATGAGAGTTGAGGCATGTATTAAATTCCTGGATGATGAATCATTTGTGAAGACTCAATATTTTATAGGATTTTCCTATAGGGCTAAACAAGATGAATATGTAAAAAATTTAGCTTTGGAGAGGAGCCTACATCTAGAATTACCTGATCCTATCATTCAAAAAAAGGTATTGAATAAGATGAGAGCCAGGTTTCAAAACATGACTACAAAGGAAGGTCGAGAATTGGTGAGAACAAGTGGTATCTTATTGCTACTAGAATGGGATTTAGCCTCAGCCATTGCTTTTGACACAATCAAAAAATGTGACAAACCACTCTATGATATAGAGGAAGAAGTTGCACTTGCATTACAATGGTCTACTTTTAGTGAACAGTGGGAAGCCTTGGCTATATGGTCTCTAGCCCCAAGCACAAGAAAGCCAGACATTGTTGAGCCTCTGCCTAATTACAGGGGAGGCCTGGTAATAAAGAGAGTATTAGAAACATTGGCCTTAGAAGTTGCAAATTTATTTGTTCATGTTGCACAATTCACTGGGGCCACTATGGTATCTGTAACAACTGAGAGGATAAGCTTAGAACAAAGTTAAATTAGTTTTTGGTCAAGTATGGAGATCTTCAGAGAAATAATAAGCAATTACATACAAAGATAGCTTTGTTAGAGGATGTATTGCAAAAATTGCAACCCAAAAAGCTTAAACAAGATGATGTTGATTCCCCCACTATTGCAGAAGAAGACATATCCCCCGAGTTTACTACTGATGTAAGTACTTCATGGGAAATTGTGCCATATAATATGGGAAATGCTCCCATTTATACAATGGAACCCAGTATATCAGAAGGGCCATAGGTGAAAGGGGATGTTAAAAGGGAAGATTTGAGAAAGGAATTAAGTGAATACAAGGAAAAGTCTAAAGGTCATGATGAAGATGATTTTAAAAGAAATATGAAGATTGTCATAGTAGTATTAGAGCATCCACACAAAAAAGTAAATAACAAACTGAATAGTATTCACTACAACTATTCGTCCATGGTTGAGGCCATGAAAATGTTTGATATTGATAGGGAAAGAGCCATCCCACTCATGGAAATATGGATCCCTAGGAAGTAAGATTTAATATTGATAGGGATTGGGGTTAAGTAGGATCCCAATCCACCTGAGAGGTTTAAACCTACTGTGCTTCTTGTAAACAAGATTGAGGGATACATAGGGAATTTTTATGCATTGAAGAACAAGATAAAGGAATTGGTGAGATATTTTCATGAGTCTCATCATGGTCTTCTTCCATCTATCTTAAGAGATGATAGGAGCATTAAAAATTTGCAGGAATGGTGATGTGAAGTAAACAATTTTATCTCAGATCAAGCTATAAAAATATGGAATAAATTTGATATGGGCACATTAACAATGAATATGGATATGTTAGTACATGCTGAGACCGTGTTGCTAGAATTTGATAAAGAATCTAACTATATTGTCACCAACTATGCACCTTATAAGAAAAGGGATGATGAAGTAATGGACTTTGATTGGCCTAATGAAGATGAATTCCTAGCATGTAAAAGCAGATATTTGGAAGGAGTGGAGGCTTTGCAGTAACGGTGGTGGGTTAATACTTGAAGGTTTGAATTCTGCAACCATGATGAGTAATAGACAGATGGGAATGCACTACATACCATGGATTTAGTACAGATTAGGATTATGTTAAAGTATGGAGAAATATAGTTTATATTCTTCAAAGTGATTTGATGACAAGGCTGCAAACATGGTCTTACCTTTTGTCTTTTTATGATTTCTTGATGCTGTTCCTTCTTTCAATTTTAGTGTGTGGGCACAAGTTTTGAGGTCATTGTTCGGTTGAACCCATTTTTGAAGATTGGACTTGATATCCTGCAATGAATGAGGACTACATTCATTTCTTCACATATCTCCCACCTCGTGGGAGTGTGTTGTAACTGAATGGGATAATATTTGATAATTGGTCCAATAGGGTTTTGACGTGTGTACTTTCTTGGCTTGAGGCTTATTTTTCTCATTAATTTCTATAAGAAGGAATTCAAGGCTAGGAAGTAGGGGTTCATTGTTTTATGCAATTGACATTGAGAATTGTAGGAAGAATATTAAGCATGTTTTTAGAGTTTTTCTCTTAAGTTTTAGAGTTCATAATTATGTATGTAGTTCTAATAATAGCAAAGAAAAATATATACTCAGAAATACCAATTTCATGGCTATTATCTCTGCTTGTGCTCGTTTTATGAGTTATGAATGAAAGTAATCTAGGATATATTTTATTTGTCTCCATTGTTCACCAGTGGATGTTTGATTTCGTTCTTGCTTATTAATTCAATGAACTAATGTAAATTCTTGGAGAAAATTACTATCTCATAAGAATCATGTGCTAGGATATTGATATGAAGTATTAGTCGTGAATGTGATAGGGGAATGTTGTAATGCAACAACTCTTGAAAAAATATTTTGCTATTGTTAATTTGTTATCTAGTTATATTGGTTGGTTATGACTTCGTGCTTGGGATGAAGGCACTGGTTCATGTAGAGTTTTCATGATTTAGTTTCTGTGTTGATTCGTCAACTAATCACTTTTAATCTTTGAACTTTTATGGACACCATTGTAGTTGTTTCATGTTGATGTTCCACCTTCTCATGTTCTAAGTATAACACATTGATAAATAAGCTAACAACTTATTTAATGTATTAGGATCTTGAGTAGTCTAATGAGAAGTATTTGTTATTGCCAATGTATTTGATTATAATTGTATGAATTCAGAAGTATACATTGTGGGATAACCCTCCTGGGTTTCATAGATCCCAAAGTGTAGGAGTAGAAGTTTTGCAACTTCCACTCATTCATTGGCCAATCCCTTTGGAGTAATGATTATTGGAAATGGTAAAGTCCATTGGTATTTCTAGAGATAAGTTTGGTTCTTAAAAATAACCAACACACCCAGATATGCATCACCAGGAAATATATTATACCCTTGAACAACTTGTAATAATGCATCAATATCAAGCATTTGGGGCTTAAAAAACTTATTGAAAATTAATTCCAACTCTACTAGTGATTGGAGAAGATCTAGAATGTTTGATAAAAACACAGAAAGAACCTGACAAGGGAAAAGTAGGCATCTAGCTCGAGGACTTATTAGCTCAAAACCAAGCATTGAATGTATCGATTTCTCAACCCTCGAGCATTCAACATGAAATATTACCGCCAAATTTTCATGGGTGATATTGTCTTCAAATGAGCATTCCCACAACTTCATTAGGTAGCTAAATCTAAAATTCCATAGCCGAGACAACATTTTGGCATAATTGATGAACCACCAAAAACATACATGATCTAACAAGAGAAAGAGGATCCCTCTACTAGGCTCCTAGGGTTTTTCACCCTAAGAGCACTTGGGTTAGGAATAACACTCTTTCCTCTTTGTTGATATGTGTTATGGAAGGGTTCATTCAAAAGGGGGGAGGATTTGATGATTGGTTTGTGCTAAGTGTGTGAAATGTTTGGCTAGAATTGAAAGTAAAATGAAACTAATCTAAATATATGAAAATGTATTTGAAATCAAACTAAGCTTATGCAAAGTTACTCTAGAATGACCTAAATGTGTGCTTTCTGGAAAATAACAAAGACAGACATAAAGTGTGTACCTGGAAAAGTGGTGTGATAATTGAATGCTCTTGGGATCTCTTGGAAAATGCCTGAACTGAGCAAAAGGACACTTACGACAACTGGGGTGACCTAGTCCTCCAACTTGGAACTTCTACCAAAATAGGTTTCGAGGAAATGGGTGCCCAAAAATACAGAAACCCTTTTCCATGCCTAGCATAGGGACAAGGTCTCCAATAGGGGCAACCTAGTCTTCTTGTAGCTTTTTGAGGAATCAAGCTTTGATTTTGTGGGTCCCGGTTGATGTTTCCCTTTTCTGCAACAACCCATTACAGGAACTCTCAAAAGTGACATGTAGCTTGTCTTCTTAGCCATCCTAGGGTTTGAGGCTTGGATTTGACTTGAGGAGAATGTTGTTACTTATTGCAACACTTTTTCCTTCATTTAATCTACATCAACAGACCTGCAAACACATGCAAAGACCAAAAATTGTTGGGGTTAGAAAATAGGGGTTTGCCTAAGTCAATCCCCTTTGAAGGTGATTAAACCCAAATGAGATGAAAGCAAAGGAATGTAAGATTAAATGATAACACAATAGAAATGCTTACCAAACCTTTGTTGATGGTTTGCAACATGTATGAGCAGATCCAATGGAGATAACCTGAAAAACCTAGTGTTTGTATGCTTGCTTGTGAAGTCTTGGTTGCTTGAGGATCAAGAGAAAGAGAGTAAAAGTGAACCAAGAGAGAGGCAAAATGGAGGTAGATACCATTATTTGTACATGTAAAACCCTAATTTTTTTGAAATGCAACCTAATAGGCCAAACCTAGGGTTTAGGAGGCAAGATTCCCGTTGAACCTTAATTCAAATTTGAATTTTATGCCTAAAGAGACTAGGTCACCCAAAGTGGCGACCTAGTCCACCTTGGAAAATTTTGGTGGTGGTCGAGAATTAGTTTATGTTTAGTAAAGCTTATCATATTTTCCTCTCGAAACACACCTAGGTTGGGACTAATGATGCATTAAAAGGTCCAATTAGCATATAAAAAGGGTTGATTTAAGGGTGATGAGCCTAGATAAGTGTGAAAATGTCACACAACACTTTACAACACTCTATCTTAAGGCTTAGGAAGGTGTAAGAATGTATTATTTAGGTGAATTATGTTGAAAGGGTCTTAGAAAAGTGAGGAAATGCATTACAACACTTCACAATAGCTTAGTAAAACATCGTTATGTCATTGATGAATTGCTAGTTTATAAGGCTGAATTAAGGTAATCAAGGCCAAAATTCGATGGAAAAGGCCAAAATGAGTGAAAAAGTGCCAAGGTATACACTTTTTGGTGACACATTTAGCCCTCACTTTAGTGAGAGTATGAAATTTATTCAAACTCACACTAAAGTAGTTGAATCATGCGTGTTGAGTGGGATCTAATGCACTCATGCTAGTAAGGTGAGATGACTATGATCAAGAGGGATGATCAAGCCCCCAGGATCAAGATCCCATGGAAAACTAAACATAAGTATAGCAGATCACACAGGGAATGATGTCAAAAAGGTCAAATCAAGCTTCAACCATTTGACCATCTAGTTGTGGATCAGATCTAGGCTGTTTGTCTAAAAGGAAAGGAAAGGATGTACTTACTTTGGGTTGATGAGATTTTTGGTTGTTCGTCAGGTGAGAATGCCAAAACGTGGTGAGATACATACACACGGTTGGTATGCACTCACACAAAAAAAGGTGGCTATGGGGAAATTCATGTCACTAGTTGGGCTTCCTGCTCAACCATACCAAAGTTATACTTCTTGATAAGTTTGATAAGGTGCCAGAAAAGACAGGGGTGCGGTTCACGAGACAAGTAAAGCATTGGATGCTTTGAACCCATGAACAAGTGCAAGATGGCACTATAGTCATGGAATTTGTGTTATGCAAGGTGGAAATGTATGCACAAAATGAAAAAAGGAGCAACATACAAAAAGGAAAAGTGCAAACAAATGAAAAATGGAAGTGTTCGAAGGAGTCTTGTTTAGTCCATATGAGGTCCTTAACTTAGGGGAAAATTGCATGTAATGTATCCAAAAGAGGACCAATCAAAGGATAGAAGATTCACAACTTAGGGGATGCAGTGCATTGCATTAGGCCACTAAGAGGAATATAATATGCTGAGATAAGTCACACCTATGAAGGAAATCATACCAAATTTCGTCCAAAAAGTGAGAAACGCATCATGTGAAGTAACAAGGCTGCACTAGGAAGCACGAGAAAAGGAAAAGAAAATGCATAAAATAAAAGTAAAACCGAATAGTGCCAATGTATGCCCCCACTTTAAAGGGATTGCTACACACCGCTTTGTGAGCAATTGCTTTAATGTAGAGAAAGGGAAAATGAAAAAGGGACATGAGAGCCTACCTGGAGAACCCAATGTCAAGCAATGAGTACCCAAGAAAGGCTACATTATGCGAAAAAGAACCAAGCAAAAGAGAAGGGGAAATATGCCCCCAAAATGGAAAAAAACCAAACACAGAAGGGATCTATGAAATTGAGGTCAGTATGTTCATTGCTGCAATGTTTTTTTTAGAGCGCACAAAACTATCATCATCTCCCCAAACACAGAACTAGAAGAAGGACAAATAGAGACCATAGAAAGAAGAATAAAAATACAAAAGCAAAAGAGCCTTGGTTTTTGAGTGAACATGAAGGAGACATTATGGTCTCGATGCCTTGCATCATCCTCAAATGAAAGGAAAAAGGAAAAAGGGGAGAAAGTCATTTGGGTCAACATGAAGGAGACATTATGGTCTTAATGCCTTGCATCATCCCTAAATGAAAGGTAAAAGCAAAAAGGGGAAAAGAAAAGGGGTTCATTTGGGTCAACATGAAGGAGACATTGTGGTCTCAATACCTTGCATCATCCCCAAATGAAAGGTAAAAGTGAAAAGCAAGAAATGAAAATAGAAAGAGAGAAAAAGGCATGCACTACATGTAGAAGAAGGGAGAGACATATAGAAGAATGTCACAAAGAGTGAGAAAAAATCAAACAAAACAAGGGATACATGAAACATAAATGCAAAAAAGAAAAGAGAAAAAGAAAAGAAGGACTAGTAAGGCGCATGTGTGTCACTCTGCGAGCAAGTCATCTGCCTCCCAATCTTTCTCAGTATAAATTTTAGGAGGGTGACTAGCAAGAGGAACATCAACAATCACCGAACTAGCATCAAGATCGACGCTTGTCCTAGGATAATTCTCTTGGATGCTCATAGAAGAGGAGAATAATGAATTCAAGGTTTGGTGAACCTCGTCATTGATGCGAGCGTTTTCATCATCGTCATCATCTAAGTTGATGGAAATGGTGGGGGGTATGACATGTTGGGGATGAGATGTGTCAACTTAAAACAAAAAATCTAAGAACAACAATGCCTTAGTGACTTTAATTTTCAAATCACATCAAAGACACAAACTACTATGCCATAAAGCGAAAATAGGCATAGAGGTTCCCCCATTAATCCTTTCGAGAAAAGTACATGCATACAAATAATAGATTCAACACAGGCATAGATTCAGATTACAAAATGAAATGACATGAAAGAAAAACTTATGGACACATAGATTTACATGGGGAAAACCCTTCCGAGTAAAAAACCCCACCCCCCAAAACACATAGCTCAATTGTATTAATCAGTGACAAAATGGTTAGAATACAATCTCAGAGCTATGCTCTTTAGAACTTTACATCTTGTCCATCTAGAGAATATAGGCAACACCATTATACAAAATCCTCACACTATTACAATGTCCTCACACGACATACAATGCAGATTCATATCATTTCACCAGCCCACTCGTTCAACTAGCACAACCTCATAGCCACATAGGTTCACATCTTCTCAGTTTTGTGTCACTCAGTGTTCACGGTTATAATTCCTTAGCATACCACTCAAACACTCTCACTGCATGATCTGATCATCTTGACACTTCACTGATCGACCTCTCAATCCTATCAATCAACAACCATCAAGGTGTATTTAATTACCCTACCGACAAGCCTTCCATCATTCCATGATAATATGCACCGCAATATAGCAAACATTGAGCCGCCCAACATTAAATTAGGATACAAAGACATATCTACACTTCATCAACCTCCCGAATCAGATCATTCATTTAATACAAATATATAGCAAATCATAAAATAAGACTTTCTGCCAATCAACGTTGATTTAAAACAACGATGTAAAATCAACGAATATCGTCATGCTACGTGTTGTCGCATCATTCGTCCAAAAATTTGATTTTCACCCAAACAATCAATAGAACTTGAGCACCTTCTACTGCTGGCCATCCATCTTATGCTCACGGTGAGGCAGTATACACTGCACTACCGTGCCCTAGTAGGAAGACACCTGCGGTATAGTGGTGACAACCCGCTTGCTAAACCATTTCCATCAATCGTGCCACCACAGGTTAAAGAACAAGCCTTCGTGATATAGCGGTAAGCCTCTATTGTTGCCCACCATGTTCACCTTGCTACTGTGCTCAAGTTGAAAGACCTTCGTGGTGTAGCGGTAAGCCACCGCATAACTGCAAGTTGACATGAAGCTCGCCATGGTAAGGAGGTAGCACCATGGCACCGCTCCAAGACCAAAGGACTCCCATGGTCGGGAGGTAACCATTATTCCAGACCATTGAGCCTTCACTATGCAACCATCGAACAATAAGAAGACCGCCGTTGTAAGGCGGTAACACTGCCCAACTACAGACCAAACAATAGAGGCTCACGGTAAAGTGGTAAAGGCCAGGACTGAAGAGAAAATGCCAAGTCTTCAAGAGATTAAAAGCCAAAAAGTTGAGGCAGATTTCCCAACAATCTCCCACTTGAAGAAGAATTACTGGCTTCCTCCAAACTCAAACACAAGAACCTAACACAATGATTTCATGCTCCAACCAAGACACTTGCAATGACATCCAATATGTCCACCAACTCAGGCAACAAATCCAACCATCCACCATAGGAAAAAGGAATGAGCCAAAGCGTACATGCACTAGTCTCAAGAACAAAAACATCAAATCCTACAGATGACAAAGGCACCACAACAACAACTTCAAAGCTCTCAAACGCGAACATAGTCATGAAGAATTTATCTAGAAAAAAGATAGAACATTAGCTAGAACATCAGCCAGAAAACTGACTGCAACCATCCAACTGATCAAACCCACGCGACTGAAAAAAAAACCCATAGCTCATGCTATTCCATCCAATCACCCATACCTTCAAGGTATCCACATTAGTAAAATCATGCCAGTAGCACAACCAACCCATCAACCGTAGATACAAGCATCATGTTCCAACCAGTCAAGAAGACCAAACACATACAGGTACTCCCACTGCATGGGTAATGCAAAATCTGAAAAAAATAATGGCATAAGAAGTCTACCGATCATAACACATAGAAAAATGTAACCATGTAGTACTGAGGAACTTCCACACTGATATGCACAACTTGCAACCACCTGCTGCAAGAATCATTTCTCTCAACAGTCTTCCAGAGTTCTTCCAAGTTCTCCACCTCTAATAGAAGAAAGAGGCACATGAACCTCCATGTCATCACCCAAGTGACAAAACATGACCATAAAATAGTGACCATCACGACTCCACATAGACATCTCACATCTAAAATCATATGAGATTGAACATATAGGAAGAAAGAAAAAATAAAAAAGAAAAGAGAAAAAAGAAAAAAGAGAAAAGAAACCAGACTAGAGAGAAACTTTAAATCATAACATGTAGCATCCTCCTACACACACTTCTAAATGCCGGCCGTGTCAAGAATGATCTTCTTCACATCCCAAAGGAAAATCCATAACAACACCCAACCGTTCAACTTAACAAAACATGGATGTAATCCCTTCAAAGAAGATCAAACTAACCCAAATACCTATCTCCTACCAGTCCTCAAAATCACAAGGAGATAGACTATGTTGTCCACCTTTCACAATGAATCCTCCTGAATCTTAAAACAACAATTGAAGATCCATATCTATGAAAGATAAAGCATATCACATATCTGAAAGATATAATGGGTAAATACCTGTCAAATAAACTTCATTGCCGAGCAAACCAAAAGGAGGAAAAAGAAGAAAGCTCCTTTAGGATATACAAGCCACCATGACTCATCCAAAACAATCTCCTCACTAGTCTCTGTTGAACTTGTGTCCAACCAAGGTGTAGGCTACTCAGACTTTCAGCTGAAAACAACACATTTATCATCTCATGAGAATCACAACCTCACCTTGTTCTCCATGTACCCATGAGCACTGACAACCTATCATCTCATGCTAAACTTCAAACTGCATTTAACATGAAGTTATCAAGCATATGGAACAAAGTACTCAAAACATAGAGAAATACCTGACCATTGTCAAAGCTCCAAACATCTCAAACAGGAACTTATCATGACATCATGATCTACACATCCCCTTTAGGAGATACCATGCTTCAAGTGAACTATCCATGGTCTGAAGAGAAACACAACATGCCAAAACTATAATGCACAAGCAAGAGTATACATGACATCAAGTAAATATAATCTAAAATAGCATCACCTGTCAAACACCACCAACATCTCAGCCAAAGACTCCAAAAATCCTCCATGGTTTCAAGATGTTGTACATCTTCAAATAGTGTCCCTGTAAATGCGAAAGAACTCTTTTGTAGCAATAGGATCTAAGAATCCTTCCTAGAAACATCTGCAACACCAAATAAGATTATTCACCACCAAGTGATGAAACCACAGTCACTGCTAAAGCTCCCATTGAACTGTGACACCGAGCTTTCCAAGCATCATGACCAAACATCCGCTGATCTGAAAAAAACCTCTAGGTACAATCAACAACATGCCCATCTAACAATAAAGCCAAACCACACCAAGATCTCCAAACAACGTAGACCACACCATCACTATCAAAATATTACACTAACTAGTGTACCCAAGCCTTCCATAACATCATGATATACATGCTACAAGTCCCCATAAATGAATATTTAGGTACTCAACACCATCCATCCTCTCATCTCAAAACAACTACACCAACACACAAGTGTCCACAGACAACGTCAGCTAACAGATCTGCACCACCACAAAAGCAACCTCATGGATATTGACAGTCCACTTCCGAGTTGTCCCACAATAAACATGTAGGTAAAGACAGCCCACAACATTGCACAACTTGTAGATCCACTCAACGAAGCCTGCGAATCTATCATCACACTAGAAACTGCAAAAATGAGATCTCAAATAGAACAACCACGTAGACAACTTGACTTAAACACCAGATCAAGCTCAAATCTGATTTGTCAATCACGTCCACAACTCAAGCACCATAGTCTAGAAAACCAGCAAGCAACACCAGAAGAATGCTGAGTGAAAAACACATACTAACACTCCCATGCAAAGAAGACATCACACCTCTTCAAACATGTCGAATTGCAACTATCTCATCCAGTCACACCCCAAAAGCTAGGGTCTAGAAAATGGTTTAACAACAGCTCTAGAAACCACAAGGTCTCCTTAACCATGCAAAACATGGAAAACCACCGTGTTTTGAAAACACCCATGACCCTCCATATTCACTGCACATTTGGATGACTTAGGAGTCTGCACACAACCATCATGGTTAACCAAAGTAGTGAACTATAATGAATATGCATCATAGACTTTATAGGAAAATCTATAGAAAACCCTTCAGAGCCAAATAGATGAATATGAAACATGCGAGTACAGGTAAATAGGAACAACATGCCCATTCTAGACCAAATCCAAAACCACAACCATGCACAAGCGTACGAGAGAGCTAGACTATTTAGAAGTTTCATAGCACCCAGATCAACTTCATAGCCTTCATGCAATCAGGGCAATAGAGAAAACCGCCTTCAGTGCTAAGTCGAAACACCCAACACAAGCTCAATACTCCATGGCTGAGAAATAACCCAAGCAACTCCATACCACTAGGGAGACTCTCACATAGACACCTAGTATGAACCATGAGCATAAAATCACACCCCTTGCATCAGGATCATTTGCTGCCAACCAAGAGGCTTAGACCACATCATCACAATATGATCAACTCCAATATTCTCCAACGTCTTTCATGTTGCATGTTATCTCAAAATAGCAAGGAATTTCACTCATCAAAGGATCAATCATTAGTTGATTCCTCTAAATTCCCTCAAGCTTTCTAGGCTAAGAAATATTCACAGGAGAAATACCAAGAACCAACATCTAGAAGAAGGCTCTGATACCACTTGTTGGTATCATGAACAAACCTTAACCTCCCTTAACTAGCTCTGATACCACTTGTTGGGGATGAGACGTGTCAACTTAGAACAAAACATCTAAGAACAACAATGCCTTAGTGACTTTAATTTTCAAATCACATCAAAGACACAAACTACTATGCCATAAAGTAGAAATAGGCACAGAGGCTCCCCCATTAATCCTTTCGAGAAAAGTACATGCATACAAATAACAAATTCAACATGGGAATAGATTCAGAATACAGAATCAAACGACATGAAAGAAAAACTTATGGACACACAAATTTAAATGAGGAAAACCCTTTCGGGTAAAAAACCGCACCCTCCAAAACACTCAGCTCAATTGTATTAATTAGAAACAAAATAGTTACACTACAATCTTAGAGCTATGCTCTTCAAAAGTTTACATCTTGTCCATCTGAAGAATACAGGAAACACCATTATACAAAATCCTTGCACTATTACAACATCCTCACACGACATATAGTGAAAATTCATTTCATTTCACCAACCCACTTGTTCAGCTAGCCTTTCGACTAGCATAGCCTCATGGTCACACATGTTCACATCTTCTCAGTTCTATGTCACCCAGTGTTCATGTTTACAATGCCTTAGCATACTGCTCAAACACTCTCACTGCATGATCTGATCATTTTGACACTTCACCGATCGACCTCTCAGTCCTATCAATCAACAACCATCAGGGCATATTTAATTACCCTACCAACAAGCCTTCCATCATTCCCTAATAATGTGCACTACAATACAACACACATCAAGTCGCCCAACATTAAATCGGGATACAAAGACATATCTACACTTCGTCAACCTCCCAAAGCAGATCATTCATTTAATGCAAATATATCAGAAATCGAAAAATAAGACTTTCGGCCAATCAACATTGATTTACAATAGCGATGTAAAATCAACGAATATCATCATGCCACGTGTCATCACATTATTTTTCCACCACTTTGACCGTCACCCAAATAGTCAACAAAACTCGAGCACCTTCTACCATGCCACTGCTTGCCATCCATCTTATGCTCGTGATGAGGCGGTATACACCACACTACTGTGCCCTAGAAGGAAGACACCCATGGTATAGTGGTGAAAACCAACTTGCCAAACCATCATCATCAACCATGCCACCGCAACTAAAAGAAAAATCCTTCACAGTATAGTAGTAAGCCTCTATCGTTGCCCATCATGTTAACCGTGCTACCATTTTCAAGTTGAAAGACCTTCATGGTGTAGCTGTAAGCCACCGTGTAACCACCAGTCAACATGAAGCTCACCATGGCAAGGAGGTAGCATCATGACGCTGCTCCAAGACTGAAGGACTCCTGCGGTTGAGAGGTAACTGCTATGCCAGACTGTCGAGCTTTCATCGCGCAACCGCCGAATAGTGAGAAGACCACCGCGGTAAGGCGGTAACACCACCCAACTGCGGACCGAAAAATAGAGGCTCGCAGTAAAGCAATAAACCGTCCAATCATGCCTCTATTAATTGTTCCCAGTGGTAAAGTGGTAAAGGCTAGGACTGAAGAGAAAATGCCAAGTCTTCAAGAGATTTCAAGCCAAAAAGTTGAGGCAGATTTCCCAACATGACATCGGTGGTGGCTTGTAAAAGAGGTGATGCAGGAGGTATTGGATCTGGCTGTAGGGGTGGAAGAGGAGGATCAATAGGTGTGGCTTCAGACATAGGAGAGTTGGTCTCTTCAATTTTTTCTCCCTCATGAGATTGGTGGGTGAGAGCACAATGACGACATCTACGATTTCTTGCCTCTTTATTCCTTTTAGTTTTCCAGTCAAGGTGTGTGAGAGAAGGTGCAGGACAATCTACCATAGGTTGTGTATCATCTTAGGGAGGAGGGATAGAGGAAAAATGGGTGGTTCATCCACCTTTTCTTTGGATTTATAGACTTGTTCGGTGTGGGGTGGGAGGATCGAGTTACTATCATGATCCCTAGGCCTCTTAGATGATGTGGAAGAGGTTTTGGGAGTAGGTTGGCTAGGAATCTCAGATTCGGGTGGCAACATGGCTTCATCAAGGATGGGTGAGTCTGAGGTAGAAGGAGGTATGTTGCACAAAGAAAGTTTAGAGATCTTCTTGGCTTTGAAATTTTGATAGGCAATAAAGAAGAAGTCCCATCTAGGGGTGATGGGCTCCATAGGTTCAGGCCAAAAGACATCTCGAGAAAAGTTACCCTTAGAGGATAACGAGTTAAAACCACTATGATGGAGAGTAAATATGTCATTCTCAATAGGAAACTTTAGACACTTGTGAATGATGGATGGGACTACTTTCATAGAATGAAGCCATGGAATAACAAGTCATAAGCAAAATTGGTTTGACCGAGGTATAATTGAAAAGGTAACATCCAATGTTTTGGGACCTATTTGCAAGGGGAGGGCAATCAATCCAATCATCGGGCACACAAAACCATGGTGTTTTTTGACCCACGCAGTAGGTCGATTATAGACATGTTGATCAAGAGTATGCGATACCAAAAACTCTTCGGTGATGACATTCTCACCACATGCGGGATCTATAAGTATCCCATTGGTGGGATTATCATAGATGCGACTAGCTATGTAGAGAGGGCCATCAAGAAGGTTTTGTAGCATATCTTGTGCAGTGAAGGAGATCTCAAGAGGTCCTTTGGTTGGTCCCTTTCGATAGATAACATCTCTTTTGCCTACCATTTCATTAATAGGTGATACATGGGTTACCGGTGAAAGAGAAGTAGAGTGTAAATCTTGTGAATCCACATTCATTACATCGGGTGGGGAAGTTTCACTTGATTTGACAAACAACACATTATGATTGGGCATGGGGTTGGTAAAAATCTGTAAGTTTTGATTAGGGGGTGCCACAGATATATTGCTTTTAAAATTAATGCTGGCAACAAATAGACGTCCTGAATGAATGAGGTCTTGCACTAGGTGCTTTAGACACTTACACTTTTTAGTATCATGGCCATTTTGGTGATGAAAATAACAATAAGCAGTGGCATTATAAGAAGGGGGTAATGGTTTGTTAGGATTAGGTGTATGGATGGGTGGTAAAGAAATCATATGCTACTAAAGTAGTTGGGTTATGGTGTTATGAAGGGTGGTGGGCAAGGGTGTCAAAGTACGCTTAGGATCCCGTAATTAAAGGGCACAATGGACTTAATAATCACCATTTGGTTATTAATAGGTGGGGGGTTGGAAGATGGAGGGCTGAATTGGAGAAATCCTTTGTTCAGTTTATGGAAAGGTTAGGGAGTGGATTGGGAAGAGTTATCAGACTTCTCTTCATGACTAGTAGTGGACCGTGAGTCACAACTACTAGTAGAGTTATGGTAGTCACAGAGTGCTTGACATAGGTGCGTGAAGGATGAGAACTTCATGAGGGTGAGTTTATCCTAAAGGGATGTCACAAGGTTTTTGGTAAACTTCTATAGATTGGTGTCTGGGATCTAGACATCAATCAAGGAATAGAGGGCTTGGTAGCGAGAGATAAAATCAGTGATATTCTCAGTATTAGCCTATTTACATCTCATGAGGTCGGCTAAAGTTTTCTTTGGATCTATATGAGCTTGAAAGTGATTTATGGAGGCATCCACTAACTCGTTGAATAAACTAATGGAATTATTAGGTAGGGAAGAGAACCAATCTAAGGTTGCATCTTTAAGAGTTCTTGGAAATAATTTAGCAAGCAACCTGTCGTCAAGAGAAAAGTCGCTACTGAGGGTAGTGTAGGCATTGACATGGTTAGAGGGGTCACCCTTCCCACCATACTTCTCAAACCTAGGGATCTCTATTCCTTATGGCAAAGGAGTGTAGAGGATTTCAAGGGACAACGGGTTACTATGAACGTAATGGGAGGGGGAGCCATATTGGCTTTGGTTAATGGAAGATATTTGTTGTTGCATATTAGTGATAGTGTGAAATAGTTGTGTAATGAGAGGGTCACTGTAAGTGCTATGAGGTGGAAGTGAGAGAGGTGAAGGGGTTAGAGTGGTGGAAGGAGAAGTGGTAGGAATAGTAATAGTAGGGACAATGGAAGAGGTGAGAGGGTGGGATGCTACAAGAGAAGTAGGGATGCTAGTGGTGATGGGGAGGGGAGGTACCACACTACTAACTGGTTTCATAGTGGTTGTCACACTAGGAGGTGTATAGGTCAGGATAGAAGCCACGATTGAGGGGGGAGGAGTAGAAGGTCCTCCATGGCCAGACTTAGGAGTGGGTGAAGGGGATGAATTAGGTGCATGTTTCTCATGGGTATGTGCAGGATCATCATGGAAAAAATAGGCCCTTAAGTGGCGATAAAATTTAGAAAAATTAAAGTTAGGAAACTTGACGTAAAAATTTGAATAAGTTATATATATTATTTCAAAAATATGTAAGAATAGAATCTGTAGCAAATTGAATGTAGTTTCTAAACTACTAGGTTTATTTTTTTTGAAAATAAATCTATTTGGTGAAAATTTGAAATTTCAATGCAGTAGTACTTAAATTTTAGGGAAAAAATAAGAAGTAGGTCTTTGTTTGACCACCCTTACCACAATAAAATGATAATATTTTTCTATAATATTTTAGATATAAGTAGAGGACTCATGTTTCGATGTGATGCATATTTTTTGTATTTTTTTCCAAGTAAATAATTAATTATGATTTTTTTACAACTTTTAAAAAATATAAAAACTTGTATGTCTAACCACCTTAACTTGGTCAAAAATTCATGAAATTCATTTTTTTTTTAATCCTATAGTATACGAAGCATAGAATGTGACACATGTTTCAGATTCAAAAAATGTGATACTGTTTGAAAGCTATAGTTTTTTTTCAATCTGCCTATTAGTCAGGACTTTAGTCGTAATTCAAATAGAAAATGAATAATAATTATTTATTAAATTCAAAGTAAGGGTGGGTGCATAGAAATGGGTAGAAATTTCATGGCCACCTTTCAAAAACACTTTTGAAAATCCATAATACGAGCGTGTTATAACACACTCGCGTTATTGCTTGTTAAAAGAAAAAAAAAAGTGAAAATGTGTCATTGTTATTTTGACTATTTTTTTCTTGTAGCCATGACCAAAACCCCCATATTTTTGTGCTCACATTCTAGGAGGAGAAATTCAAAAAATTTATTCACCAACAATTTCTATTTCTTCGTAACAATGGCACCACGATGATGAGGAAGTGTGAGTGGTAAAGATTATGTGGTTTTTGTTTTGAATTAGTTAGTTTTAAGTTGAATTTGATATATATTTGTTTGAATTTTTAGGAGATGCAAATCAACCTGTAAACCCTCAAGATCCTCAACAGGAAGACCAGTCAAATTCTCAAGATCAAAATCAACCACAACAACAACCTCGTCCACCAATCACTCAACCCCCTCTTGACACTCAAAAAAATTTAATGAGTGAAATTGAGAACAACAAAAAAAAAATGAGGATTTGATCAGTAGGTTGAGTGATCCAAATGGTTCAACCACAGAAAGAATGACCCTATCAAATTGATTTAAATATATGTTAAAATAGTAGATTCAATTAGCAAACAAATAACTGGATGACAAGATAGGAGGCAGGCGGCTAGGGGTTATTATGCAAATAAACTATCATACAAAGATGTAAAGGATTTAAAAATTACAAAAGGTGATTTGTGCTCATTATTCACTGACCCATGCACAAATCAAAATCTTACCCTCAATGTGAAGAGGTTTCCTATCCATTGGTCCCACCACCAATAGATTAGGGACCAATTTTATGATAGGTGGTACATGGTCATCGATTACCCACCGTGCAACAATTGCGAGGTCCTGCAATATTAACTTAGGAAACTATACAGTGAGTTCATACTGAACAAAATCCCAAATTATTTTGATATGAGGGATTTCCAAGGGAGAGGTGGGGGGTCAGCTCAGGATAGACTCGGTGCACAACTGGATCCTACACGACAAGGTAGATGAGCACGTTGTTATGCCTTCTGTTGTGAAGGAAAGTGCTGATGTAGAGAAATTGTAGGCGATCAACACTTTGACCTAGAGTGTCATCCATCATATTAGCCCTATTCTACAATGCCATCCAAGGGAGTCTTCGAGTGGTGGCCTTCGAAAACATGTGTGTCAATCTTGTGGGGCTACTTGTTCATATGACCCCACCAACACTCAGGAGACTGGTATGTAGGATCCGTCTATAGCTATGGAGATGGAGAGGGCAGCTGACATTTTGCATGAGGCATATGGCATTGATAGTTAGGTAAAAGTTAGTGCATGTTCATTGAATTTAATTTATTAAATTTTAATTTTGAAATGCAAAATTAACTAAAAATGTTTTATGATTTTAATAAAATTGCAAGGTCACAGTGTTGAGACTAGATACACTGGCCCCTCACCAACTTATTTCTGCAGTACACCTATCACTGGGGTATGTAACTAGTAAACAATTCTAAATTTATTGCATGTTAATAACATTGTTTTACGAATGGTAATTTAATATGCAAGTTTGGATGTTGAACAAAATAATATTGGAGGTTTTGATGAAACACTTCCTAGTGGCGGTGGATTTACTCAAACCTACACGAAGTCAATAGAATAAAGAGTTTAACTAATGAATCAAGTACTTAATAGATTTGTGTAGTTTATATGCACACTATTTATTACGTTGAATAATTTTTTGTGTTATTTTTAGATGTTGCAAGCCAAAACACCTACTGACAAGGGGAATGGATATTGGTGTGTCATCTGCTATACAATCCTCGATGGCTCTGATAGGAGAGGTATGAGGAAAATTAGTAAATTTCAATTTATATTTGTTGTTATAGATGTTAGTTAGTGAAAAATCAAACCATTATTGATTCACATAGTTTAATTTCTATTTGTATGGTTTATACAGGGATTGAGCACACCTGAGCACGGATGTGAGAATATTTCCCTCATGGAGAGAGATCATGAGATGGCGGTAAGTGATTATTTTGTCAAATATATCATTTTTTATAATTTAATTTCTATATATTCATGTCTTTACTTCTTATTGTAATAGTTAAAACTTCACCATGAACTAAACCTAGGAGGAGTAGCAGGAGCACTCCTTGAGCGCAAAAAAAATGAGTGACAAACCTATCACCATCCGATCGAAAAGGAAAGGGAAAGAATTTATTTCCAAGGCATGGAGAGCAATGACTTTTGATTCTAGAGCCCTTTGTTGTATGTCTACATGGCAGTTTTGTACATATTTTTATTGGAGATATTTGACATTGTATGCCTGTATGGGATTCTTGTAAGCCTATATGGCTATTTTGTACATATATTTCATACTTATATTGATGTATTCCTACATGGCTATTTGGTTAATACAAATATCTTTTATCGATGCCTGTCCATATTTGCATTCTAAATTGATGGTTCAATAGATATGAGTTACGTGTATTCAAGTGTATACTTTACAACTTACATGTATACTTTGTGACTTACGTGCGTTTGAATGTATACTTTGTGGCTTACGTGTTTTCATGCGTATACCTTGTATTTGTGCATATACTTTGTATTAATTTATGTATACTATGTATTTGTGTGTATACTTTTTGAGGCTTACGTGTTTTTGAGTACTTGTGCTTCCCTTATTGACATGTACATGCTTGAATTATTCACGTGTATAATTATTAATTGGTTAGCCCTAGCATTGATCATTGTTGTCCTTCATGATTTGTGTTGAATATTAATTGATTGATGCTAAACAACTTTATCTAAAAGAAAAAAACACGTTTAGAATTGGAATTCCATGAAATGATTCATAAAAAGATTCCATTATGTTCTTGATGTGTCACTATCGAAAGATTTATATGTCAACTTTTTGCAATATTATTTCTTGTATACGAAATGGACTCGGGAGAAAGCAAGTTATAATTTATAATACAAATAAGAAATGGACTCAACATTGTCCTAGACCCCCGAATAGGTCTATTTAACAAAGCAACATGCTCTCAATCACTCTTAAAATTGCAATGCACCACTGGTGATGCAGAGTGGCTCAACCAAGTTGTGATTTGACACAGCTTCTCTCAAATATGCACACTAAGCTTCTATCAATCCATGTCAGCCTTGGGACTATATAGGAAAGCTGGAGGTTGTACCAAGTATGGGATCAACAAGTTTGTATCAAAAATCTAAAAAATAGAGAATACTGTGAATAATTCTTATTAGATCTTCTGCAAAAGTTTATCAACAACCTCCATTTGAGCCTCTCAAGGATTTACATAGTGTTTTACACCCTGCTCTAACTGATCCACGCCCTCAACTAACTAAAAACCAACATTCAAAACAAGTAATCATTGCATTTAAAATTTGTTGCTTTAAGCAACTTACAAATTTGCAACTTTAGACTCCTCCAACCTAATGAGTACATCTAATGACCTCTAAACCCACACAAATGGCATACACATAGCCTTATTACATCGAAAAAACTCCATTCTTTCACATTTATATACAAATTCATAGATTTGTCTTCAAAGGCTACAAAGACAACTTCTAGTGCAAGATTGAAATTTTCATAGTTTTTATCACTAGACCCAAAAGTCACCCTAAAACATACCTAATGGTCTTAATTGACCTTATTCAAGACAAAGCATGCTCAAAATACCTACAATAACCTATTGACCAACCTATTGACCATCAAATAATCACTAAAACCATTGAAGTAGTCCTTCTTCATCAAATGGAGGAACAAGGTGCTTTGCACCAATGATCATACGCTTTTTGTGTGGAATACTCAGACTTCTCAACTGTCATTTGTATGTTTCTCTTTTCCAATATTTTGCATGCCATCATAAGGGATCGAGCTGGTTGAACACAAGTCAGATCAATTCCACGTGTTTGGGTGTGAAAGAGGACCATGCCTAGTGTAAACCTACCTATTGGGATGCGTTGAAGCAGTTAGCTTGGTCACACGAATTGCAAAATGAAAGTTGCACCACTTTGCAACTTTGCATAGCTTGAATTTGACACTTTTTCCATCAAGTAAAAATCCATCGCCATGGGAAAACCACACCGAGATAGCCAAAAATAAGAGAGGTTTTTGTAGAGGGGCCCAACACAATCCTATAGGATTAGATGAGAAGTTTCTAAGCATCACGGTATCTGAGTAATAGCATGCTGAAGTATGCAACCATTTTGCACTTTGGACCCTTAAGGGATCAATCCGGTGGAACGTAGCTCAGAGCGATTCTGTGTGTTTTAGTGCAAAAGAGGACCATACCTAGCATAAATATACCTATTTGGATGCATTGGAACAATCTGCTTGGTCACACGAGTTACAAAGCAAAAGTTGCACCACTTTGCAACTTTGCACAACTTGAATTTGACACTTTTCCATCAAGTGAAAATCCACTACGACGGGAAAACCACTCTGAGATAGCCAAAATTGAGAGAATTTTTGTAGATGGGCCCAACAGAATCCTATAGGATTAGATGAGAAGTTTCTAAGCATCACAGTATCTGAGCAATAGCATGCTGAAGTTTGCAGCCATTTTGCACTTTGGACCCTTAAGGGATTGATCCAGTGGAACATAGCTCAGAGCAATTCCTTATGTTTCATTGCAAAAGAAGACCATTCCTAGCATAAACATACCTGTTTGGATGCATTGGAATAGTTCGCTTTCTCACACGAGTTGCAGAATGAAATTTGCACCACTTTGCAACTTTGCACTTCTTGCATTTGACGCTTTTTCCATCAAGTGAAAATCCGCCACCATGGGAAAACCACTTCGAGATAGCCAAAACTGAGAGACATTTTTGTAGAGGGGTCCAACTCGATCCTATAGGATCAGATGAAAATTTTCTAAGCATAACGATATCCAAGTAATAGCATGCTGAAGTTTCCAACCATTTTGCACTTTGGACCCTTAAGGGATCGATCCGGTGGAATGTAGCTCAGAGCGATTCTGTGTGTTTCGATGTGAAACAAGATCATTCCTAGCATAAAAATACCTATTTGGATGCATTGGAGCAGTTAGTTTGGTCACAGGAGTTGCAAAGAAAAAGTTGCACCACTTTGCAACTTTGCACAACTTGAATTTGACACTTTTTCCATCAAGTGAAAATCTGCCGCCACGGGAAAACAACTCCAAGATAGCCAAAATCGAGAGAGGTTTTTGTAGAGGGGCCCAATGCAATCCTATAGGATCAGATGAGAATTTTATAAGCATCATGGTATCCGAGTAATAGCATGCTAAAGTTTGTAGCCATTTTTCACTTTGGACCCTTAAGGGATCGATCCGGTGGAGCATAGCTCAGAGCGATTCCGCATCTTTCGGTGTGAAAGAGGACCATGCCTAGCATAAAAATACCTATTTGGATGCATTGGAATAATCCACTTGGTCACACGAGTTGTAGAGTGAAAGCTGCACCATTTTGCAACTTTGCACAACTTGAATTTGACACATTTTCCATCAAGTGAAAATCCGCCACCACGGGAAAACCACTCCAAGATAGCAGAAACTGAGAGAGGTTTTTGTAGAGGGGCCCAACAAAATCCTATAGAATCAAACAAGAAATTTCTAAGAATCAAAGTATCCGAGTAATAGCATGATGAAGTTTTCATCCATTTTGCACTTTGGACCCTTAAGGGATCAATCCGGTGGAACATAGCTCAAAGTGATTCTGCGTGTTTCAGTGTGAAAGAGGACCAGGCCTAGCGTAAAAATACCTATTTGAACGTGTTGGAATAGTCTGCTTGGTCACATAAGTTGTAGAACTAAAGTTGCACCACTTTGCAACTTTGCACTGCTTGCATTAGATGCTTTTTCCATGAAGTGAAAATTCATCGCCATGGGAAAACCACTCCAAGATAGCCAAAACTAAGAGAGTTTTTGTAGAGGGGCCCAACGCAATCTTGTAGGATCAGATGAGAAGTTTCTAAGCATCACGGTATCCGAGTAATAGCATGCTGAAGTTTGCAGCCATTTTGCACTTTGGACCCTTAAGGGATCGATCTAGTGGAACGTAGCTCAGAGTGATTCCTTGTGTTTCGGTACAAAACAAGACCATTCCTAGCATAAAAATACCTATTCGGACATATTGGGGTAGTTAGTTTGGTCACACGAGTTGCAGAGCGAAAGTTACACCACTTTGCAACTTTGCACAACTTGAATTTGACACTTTTTCCATCAAGTGAAAATCCGCCGCCACGGGAAAACCACTCCAAGATAGCCAATACCGAGAGAGGTTTTTATAGAGGGGCCCAACGCGATCCTGTTGGATCAAATGAGAAATTTATAAGTGAAAGGGAATAAGTTTTATGGGGTTTGTGTTGCTGCCCCTATAGATTTTGATGGAAAAGGGCATGAAAAATGAGGTTTCACCCAGGGTTTGATAAAATATTGCATGTAGAGGTTGGGTGATTGTCTTTTGAATTTGTGCAGGTGATTTTAAAAAGTTATAATGTGGTGGCATGTTCTGGTAAGGTGTGTAACCATTCCTTTCAATAAACCCTCCTTATACTAGCATAAAATAAGGGTTCTAGTTTGGCATGGTGGAGTGAGTTTGTCTTGAGACAAATTTCAGATCTGAGGGTTTGGATACATGATAATTGCTGCCCCAACAAGTTAAGGGGGTTCTTGAATGTTTAAAGGTATGTTCCTTTGTATATTAGGCCTAGTTAGCCTAATGAGGACAATGAAGAAGGTCATTTTTGATGCACATGTTCCAAGATAGTCACTGTTCATTTTGAAGTATGTGTTGTAACTCAATAATAGCTATCTAGATTAGTCATTTTTTTGTGAAGTTATTTGAGAAGATTTCCTCAAAACACCACTTGGAGCCACTCTTTTCACTTGAAAATTCATCATAAAACCCTTTAGCAGTAACTCCACCTTTGTTTCTTGAATTCCCCTACACAAATAAACACACACACACCTAGAACATCCTAATTCGACCTTACATGATCTATATCACTTCTCTAATCACCTAATGACCTCTTTGAGACTTTGAATACATTACATATGACCTTTACATGACCTTTTTTTCACATTTTACATTTCAAAATTCAAATTTTGCAAATTTTTCTATAGAAGGCATTTACAGAACAAGGTGCTACTGCACCAAGCTGAACTCCAAAATTACAATATTTGAGTAAATCTCATTATGTAAGTAAATATCATTACAATGCCTTAGGTACTTCATTCTCACAAATCTTTTACCATGTCACTCATACATTCAATATTCTCTTTAAATGTCTACATCATAGGTGCTCATTATGAGGTTAACTTCAATTGAGTAACTTGAGATTCCCTCACTAAGCTTCACACGCTCTTTTATAGTGGCTTGAAATCAAAATTGAGATTTGTCAAGATCATCAAAATAAGGATGTTGTGTTGCTTTTTTGGCTGGGATTCTCTTTGATGGCTCATAAATCAGCATTTTTTGCAATGAGAGATCAATCAATTTTTAGTAGTTTACTTACAAATACGCAAAGTAAAAGAGAAAAAGAAAGAGGATCCAAAATGGAAATGAAATAAAAATAGATGGAAGGCACTTACAGATAGGCATGCAGGTCTCACAACTTAGTCACTCCTGGTCATACATCTTCAATGGGGATTCCAACATACCTATTGCAAACACCACCTCTCATGAATAGAGTAAGTTGAAATTTCAGATGCTCTTATAATGTCTACATCATAGCTGCTCATGATAAGGTTAAATTCAAATGAATAACTTGAAATTACCTCACCACGATTTGCACACACTTTTCTAATGGCTTAAAATCATGATTGAGATTTCTCAAGATCATCAAAATAAGGATGTTGCATTGCTTTTTTGGCTAACATTATCTTCAATGGCTCATATATCTGCATTTTTTGCAAGGGGACACCAATCAATGTTATTTATGTTACTTAAAAATACGTAAAGTAAAAGAAGATGATAGCATTGGCATCAAACAAATTAATGTGCATACAAGTATAAATTAATAAGAACCAATGTGCATATACTTACAAATTAATCCAACGAACCATCTGAGTCTACTCTACTCTTTATTGTGTCAAGTATTGCCTCATGGTCAGACTCATGAACCTTCCACAAGGTCTTGTTCAAAGGTCTACCCCCATATTTGGTTAAACAAACATTGGATGCCACGACAAGGTTCGAATAATGAAGAATCTTATGATGCGTGTCAAAGTCTTGAAATGGCCAATGTTTAACACTCGAATGTGGGTACCTTCTAAGACATGTTCCAGTAACCACAATTGAGCCTGTAGGGTATTCTATGTTTTCTCCATCTATAACTGGGGCCTCCAATTTCTTTTTGGCCTCAACACAATGACACAAGTAATAGTCTATTCTGTCTTCATTGTCTTCATCTATAATAAATGCATAAACATGCCCTGCATTGATATGTACAGAAAATATCTTGAAATTTGTCAACATTATGAATACTGTACAAAGTAAGATAGCGATATGGAATTTCAATAACTAAGAAAGTAGATATATCACTTGGTTGAACTAGATCTGATACGTGGTCAAAGTCGACTGATGATTCCATCTGTGTTAGTTCCAATGCCATCAAAGGGTGATATGTGTGAAGTGGGCTAAGATAACTTGTCAACCATTTGTCAACCCACTCCCCTAACTCACAATAATTCCAGGCTTGCATTTTACATGAAGAACAAAAGCATGCCATCTTTCGTGTATCGATACTCCATGAACCTACATTTGAGCTAAGGAAAGAGTGTACCTCACTCAGTCCTTTTACTATACAACAATCTTCATATGGTGCAATGCTAGTATCATCCATCAACCAAAAAAATATATGAACTGAAGATGTACCTTCATTACCTGGACCCATCGAAGCATTACACCACTCGATGATTGATTTTGCATCTGTCAACTTTGCACTGTCTTTATACTTTAACTCTTCTCATGCTAATGCTATTTTCACACATGCTCCTACACCATCATGCTCCCCCTTTCCATGTCCAACCTCACAAAAGTTCCACATACATTGAACACTTGTAATGACATGCATCCTACACAACCAGTAGAACATGTGTGAGTTCTTGAACTGTGTTGCACAGTTATCAAACCATATTATATGTTGGTCGTATTCTATTCCCCTTTGAGCCAAACCACTATAGAACATCTAGAAGCAACCTTGCATGAACTTTGGAGAATATGTGCGATCATCACTAATGTAAAAGTGGTACTCCCTCAATACCTTCCCTTGGTCATTTGTACTATCAGATGTATGAATGAAGGCTATGTGCACAAATATCAAAACTTGTGTGGAGTTGTAATATTGTGACTACACCTCATGTTGTGGCTGTAGAGTTTAGTTCTCCGCAAAGTCAACCATTGATACTATTCTTCCAACTAGAAAGGTGTCCTTGTATAACTTGAATTGTGTGTCCAATCATCGAGCTCTATGGTTATGCATTGCATACTTAGATAGTATATTGTCACAAAACATGGACATAAACTGGTACACTAGAATCTTCTCAATAACCAAATCACACCTTTTTTCTTGAGACCCATCTTTTGTAGCATATGCCACTGTTTTATACTTCCTCAACTCTACTAGTTTTTGTCCCACCTCATCTCTGCTTTCCATATGTTGACATGTTGGCATACACTAGAAGCCACCACAACGCTCGCATGAACCATCCAAGCATGTTGTCCTGTAGAATATCTGGCCATCCTCTATTTCACATAATCTTTTTGATAAGAACTCTCTTGAAGATTTTGGTGGGGCTTCTATGCCACAATCTTGCAAAACATCGTTAGTATGTAAATCTACACATATAGAATGATAAAAATCATAATTGTTAGAAAATTCAATATGTAGTCTACAACAACAAGTAGTGCGTGTGTGATTTATCTTGACATAAAAAGGTTTAAGCATTTCAAAAAACTTTGAGAAATACTAATTTGAGGATAATCAGTTTCAAATTTTCAAAAAAATTGGGTTTGAGTCATATCCAAAAAATGCTTTGGATGTGGCTCACGATTTTGACTATCATTTCTCCTTCTTACCACATCCCTTTGATTCGGAGATGGCCTTGTTTTATTCTTCCAATACTCTTCAATTAGTGTCCTCAAGACTTTGACAACTTCTTTATATTTTCGTGACAGTCTCCCCGAGAATGCCCATAATTCATTTGAATCATTGCCCTCAATTCTTTGCCGCCTTTGAATGGCTCTTGATAAAGTTTTTCTACTAATTCTCATTTTTTCACTCATCTTTTTAATGAGACGAGCTCTCTTTGTTTGACAGCTTACCAAAGTTGATGTAATGACACATCGGGTGACATTACTATCCTTTGAGCGTGAGGTCTTACCCACACTCTCATAAGCATCCATTAGATTCTTCTCAATAGTGTCTTCACTTGATGCATTTGATGTTCTCAACCCAAGAGTCTTCATGATGTTCCTATACTTTACACCCCACATCATTTCAACAAATAGTTGACATCTTGAAGTCTCATTTAGCCTTTCAAAGAATCGTTCCCAAAACTTATCAACATATCTTCTACAAGAGCATGTTGAAATCTTACTTTCCATGTGCTGAAAAATCTCATCATCAATATTAATCAAATACTTTGGCTTTCTACACAAAATTCTAGGTGGTGTTCTCCTAGGTACATACATGTCAACATTAGGAATTTCATCAATATTTAATTGAGGTGGGCTAGATTGCATACCTCCGATCGAGGGTGGAGAAGAAGACATACCTTGAGGTTCACATGGGAATGATGACATACCTTCTTCATCAAATCCGAGTGATGATGTACTCTCAACTTGAGATCTGTTGGATGGTGTCCAACAGTATTCACTTGAGGTAGATGGTGTCCCTCCATATTCACTTGCAGTAGATGGTGTTCATCCATATTCACTTGTGCTAGATGGTGTCCCTCCATATTCACTTGTGCTTAATGGTGTCCATTCATATTCACTTTCCATAGAGGGTGTGTCTCCAACCATGATATCTGAATCTGTCTTATGATGATGCTTTCGTATTCATGCCTTTTGTGCTGCCAATTCCCATTCTTTTTTTGATGGTCGAGGTTCCTCTTCAATTGTCTTGTTTTCGTCAATCGTTTCCAATTTATTCTTTTCATGATATGCCACCACCCGAACTATCTCCTTTTCTTGGAAGGTTTCATTCTCTTCATCTATTAGTTTCTTCTTTGTCTTTTTCTTTGGCATGGTGGATGATTTTATTTGTACCATGATAATGAGACAAATATTAGTTCCTAAAAAATGTATCCATTCAAGTTGATAGAAAAATATGTCATTCAAGGCTTCATTTAAATAATACTTACAATCATCCTATACAAAAGTTAACCTAGAATAGACAAATGTGACATGATTTTTTTCAATCCAGAATGCCTTAAAGAAAAGTGGTGACGTGGCATGCCATGATTGCAAGATAGGCTCAAAATGGAAGCATGGACATTTGCAAAAAAATGCATTTTTTGGAAAAGTTGTGAAGAGATAAGTTAGTTAAGAAGTTACAAAAATAGTTTGATACATTGGGTGAGTTGATTTTGAAGGGAAATATGATAAATATCATGTATGTTACCATCATTACGAGTGTAATGGCATTGTGAGTGTTTGATAAGTTTGTGGTGCAGGAACACCTTGACAATCTATGCTTCCATTTTGAAATTTGATTCAATTTTGGGTATCTCCATGTTGTAAGAGGGTAATTAAAGACATTTTTCATGTATGGGAATCATTAGGAGGTTTAATGTTTAAGTCCTATGTTTATTTTGTAAAGTTGTCACTATTTGCAAAAGTTGCACAAATACAAAATTGTGAAAAGTTACAAAAACTGTGAAATAGGGAAGCTGAAAAGTCATATGGGATTATTTTCACTTGGAGGAACATGGAAGTTGATAAGATATGTATTTAATTCCTTTATAATGCCTCATTTACATTTGGAAAGTTGTGGGTGATTGAATATATGATTTTGAATGAATAAACACACTATTTTTTTGTATTTTCTTTAGAATTTCACTGTTTCAAGCTCTTGGACGAATTTGTATGGGAAGGAATTCTTGGTTGGATGTTTTTAAGTGTTACACTCAATAAACTCACACATAAAAATTTTTAATGCATTTTTATTAACGTTTGAGTCAGATATTGCAATTTTTCTCTAAAACTGTCAAACCCTCTGTTAGGGTAAACAATGAACTTGAGAAATTGTGTTTCTCCCATTCTACTTGGTGAAAGTTATCAATTTTGGTGTAAAAAATACTTGTGGCATGTGATTTAATATTTCAAAGGTTACCAATCATATGGTGAGGACTAAGGTGTGAATAAAATAATTTTTCTTGACTGTAAAATTGTGTTCAGACTGGTAAAACAGGGAATTGTGAAGGTTAGAGCTTCGGGTTTATAGAAATGTGTTTTTAAAGGAAATTATAATGTACTCATAAGATTTTTTAGGTCAAATGAAAGGTATTTTATGTATTGGTTATGAGGTTTTTGTGTTGGGGGTAGTGAAACCAATAACGCCTGTTTGCACTAAGGCTTAGTTAAGCTTATTTTAAGATTGAAACAACTAGTTTACAAGAATTTGCTCTAAAGGACTTAATATCCATCTTGTAATATGTTTTGTATGAGGGAAATGGGTGTCCAAAATGAGTATCATAGTCTGAAGTGTGTGCATGGTTTGGGAGATACATGTGGCAGTTTGCAGATGCTTGGCTACTAGTAATGTGGACAGTCAACAAAGGAACTAAGTTTGTGTGTAAGGGAAGACTTCTGAAAGGTTTCATTTTTGTTGTACTAACTCAAAAAAATATTTATTAAGAAAATAATGGTTTGGTTGTGCCTTAAGAATTATAGTTTGTGTTTGTAAACAATGGTTGATGTTTTGAGGAACCTAGTTGATTGTAATCAGTTATTTTCAATATTTTCAAGGTGTTTTGAAGGTCCAACCTATAACCACCTATTAAATACCAAACTATAACCGCATTTTAACTAACAACCTATAACCACCCTATAACCAACCTATAACCACTTGTTAACTACCAAGAACTTCATTTGTCTTAAAAATTGCTAAAATTGACAACTTTTGCTAAATAAGCAACATTATGCAAATTTTTTGTCCAAGACACCTAAGTCCACTCAAACAACTTTATTTCATCCCTAATAAAACTTCTATAATCTTGTCTTGCAATTCCATTTACAATTTGAATAATTTTCCTTCAAAGATTATATGGAAAAATTGATAATTTTCTGAAGCAAGAGTGCATACTTGCACATTTGATCACCAAACTCACAAAATCCCTAAATACATGAAAGATTGGTCTATTTAGACCTTATTTTCAATAAAATATATGAAAAAGCATGTAAAAACTCTTGAACTCACCCAAAGACCTTAAGACATATTCTCACCAAAGTAGATTTCAGAACATTGTTGTAGGTGCCCCTGCACCACGGGTTTCAAATACTGCAAGGGGAAGCATGCTCAAAGGATGAATTTTGGTGAGATATTTGGAATGTGTATTTTGTTTATTTCAATCAATAACATGCTGATTATAGTGTCTTGGATTTCTGGATAAAGGTTGGTAGTTACCTTCCATGATTTGTTGTTATTTTTCCATGTAAGTTGCAGCATTGAGTTCTTGAATTAGTGAATCATGAATGAATTGAATGGTTATGAGTTTCTAATCATCTTTATGCTATGTTACAATCAATTTTATGATGGTTAATCTATTTTTTGAGTCTGACAAAGAGTTGAAACCAAGTTCTAATGTTTTGTGGAAATATAAAATAAAGTGAAATTGAAGGATTTTGATGAAAAGATGATTGAGTTTTGTTCGTTGATCTTCTAAAATTTAAGTTAGGGTCAGAAGTACCCTTGATGATTTGTGGATCTTGGTAGATGCTCTGCATCAAGTTTAAAATGGTAATTGGCAAGTGTATATAATTGTGTAATTTAAAATGTGCATTGACAACGCAAGGTTATAATGACAAACAAAAATGAAAGCAAGCCATACTAGGATGAAAGAAAATGTGTAAAGAATTCACATACCTAAAAAACCAGCCTTTCAAATGGAGGATTTCAACCCAATTATGCATCCTTAGCTTCTTCTTTCTTCAAACTCCACAACAATTTGATTTGTTCAAAAGCTTGTTCTAGTCCAAACTTCAATTGTATATCAGTTTTCAATGGAATTCAAACTTCAATTGATATTATATGTCTTTCAATGTGGAAAATCTGCTATTTCATGCAAAGGTGGTAGAAATATCATGGAAATGGTGATGGAATGTGAAAAACATGCTTGCGCACACTTCACAACATCATCAAAAAGCTACTTTTTGTTGGAGCACGCACAAAACTAGGAGAATATGCAGACTGTGGGCCTTGACATCATGGGTATATTGAGTTTTTTAACTGTTTTTAGTGGAATAAAAAATACACTCGCATTATAATGCGAGTGTGTTATTTATTCCTAAAATGGTAACATCTCTACTTCTTAAAAATGCGCATGTGTTATATGAAATATGGTTTTCTTAATATATTTCTTTTTCCCTTCTTTGTCTATACCCTCTATCCTAATTCTATATCTCTGCCCTGCACCCTTATAGTAGAGGAGATAGAGGTGAGTGTGTGTGTGTGTGTGTGAGAGAGAGAGAGAGAGGGAGAGTGGGAGAGAAAGAAAGAGTGGGAGAGAAAGAGGGAGAGAGGGGGAGGGAGGAGGAGGGAGAGGGAGAGAGGGAGATAAAGAGAGAGTGTGAGAGAAAGAGGGAGAGAAAGGGACAGAGAGATAGAGGGAAGAGGGAGGGAGGGAGGGAGGGAGAGGGTTATAAAGAGATAGTGAGAGAGTGCGAGATAGAGAGGTAGGGAGAGAGGGGGAGAGTAGGAGAAACAGAGAATGGGAGAGTGGGAGAAAGAGAGAGTGGGAGAGTGGGAGAAGGGGAGAGTGGGAGAAAGATAGAGTGGGAGGGAGAGAGGGGAAGAGTGGGAGAGAAAGAGGGAGAGAAAGAGGGAGAGAGAGGGAGAGATGGACAAAGAGGGAGAGGGGGAGAAAGAGATAGTGTGAGAGATGAAGATATAGAGGGAGGGAGAGATGGACTGAGAGAGAAATAGAGGGTAAAGGGTTAAGAGTTAAGGGTTTAAAGGTTAAGGGTTTAAATGGTTAAGAGATAGAGGGTAGATGGATATAGTGGGAGAGATGGATATCCCTATACCCTCTTAATCCATTAACCCTCAACCCTCAACCCTTAAACATGAATCCTTCAACCCTCAACCCTTAAACCCTAATCCCTCAACCCTCAATCCTCAACCCTTAAACCCTAATCCCTCAACCCCTATACCCTCTTAATTCATCAACCCTCAACCCTTATCCCTCAACCCTCAACCCTTAAACCCTAATCCCACAACCCCTATACCCTCTTAATCCCTCAACTCTCAACCCTTAAACCCTAATCCATCAATCCCTATACCCTCTTAATCCCTCAACCCTCAACCTTCAACCCTTAAACCATAATCCCTCAACCCCTATATCCTCTTAATCCCTTAACCCTCAACCCTCAACCCTCAACCCTCAACCCTTAAACCCTAATCCTTCAACCCCTATACCCTCTTAATCCCTCAACCCTCAAATCTCAACCATTAAACCCTAATCCCTCAACCCCTATACCCTCATAATACCTCAACCCCTATACCCTCTTAATCCCTCAACCCTCAACCCTCAACCCTTAAACCCTAATCCCTCAACTCCTATATCCTCTACTCTATAACCTCTTAATCCCTCAACCCTAAACCCTAAACCCTTAAACCCTAACTCGTAAACCCTCTACCCTCAACCCTAATTGCCCAACCCTTAAACCCACTTAGTAAAATCTCTACCCTAATCCCTCAACCCTCTTGACCCTTAAACCCTCAACCCTTAAACCCTTAAACACTCAACCCTAAACCCTTGACCCTCAACCCTCAACCCTTAAACCCTAAACTCTTAAACCCTCTACCCTCAACCCAATACTCTCTACCCTAAACCCTAATCCATCAACCCTAATCCCTCAACCCTTACACCGTTAAATCCAAGAAAACTCTCTACCCTAATCCCTAAACCCTCAACCCTTAATCTATCAACCCATATAACCTCTACCCTATATATTGGACCCTCAACCCTAATCCCTCAACCCTATACCCTATACCCTCAACCCTCAACCCTCAACCTTAAACCCTCAATCTTCAACCCTCAACCCTTAAACCCTAAACCCTTAAACCCTCTACCATCTACCCTCTACCCTATACATTAAACCCTCAACCCTCAATTCTCAACCCTCAACCCTTAATCTCTCAACCCTCAATCCTTAAAACCTAAACCCTCTACCCCTTACATTGGACCCTGAACCTAATCCTTCAACCATATACCCTCAAACCTATACCCTAAACCCTCTACCCTCAACCAAGTAAACCCTTCAACCCTAAACCCTTAAACCTTCTACCCTATACCCTCAACAAAATACCCTCTACCATCGACCCTATTCCCTCGACCCTCAAACTTTAAACCCTAATACCCTAGAAACCATCAACCCTATAGGTTCTCCACCCTAATCCCTCAAACCTATACCCTCAACCCCTATCACTTTCTCTCTATATTTACATATCACCTCTCTCTCCCTCCCTCCCTCCTACTCTCTCTAATTGTCTCTATCTACCGTCTCCCTCTTTCTGCGTACCTCTTGTTCAATCAATCCCTACCACCCTCTCTCGCTCCCTCTATCCATATCTCTCTATGTCCCTCCCACTCTATCCCACTCTCTCCCACTCCCTCTCTCTCTCAAGTCTCTCCCTCTATAAACCTACCTAGGTAACTCTCTTTGTCTCTCTCCCCTCTCTCTATCTATCCCTCCCACCCTACCTAGATAAGTCCCTCTCACTCCACCCCCCTCTTTCTCTACCTCTATCAAGTCACTCCCTCCCACACCCTCTCCCTCTCTCAGGTCTCTCACTCACACTCCCTCTTTCTCCCACTCCCTCTCTCTCACACTCCCTCTCTTTCACACTCCCTCTCACTACCTATCTCTCAAGTCTCTCCCACTCACCCCCCTCACACTCTCAAGTATCTCCCTTTGGCACCCTACCTACATAACTCTCTTTTTCTCCCCATCTCTCTCTCCCCCATCTCTCTCTCTCTCTCTCTCCCTCTCTCTCAATTATCTCTCTCCCATTGCCTCTCTCTCCCTCCCTCTATCCCTCCCAACCTACCTAGCTAAGTCCCTCTCACTCCAACCCCTTCTCTCCCACTCCCTCTCTCTTAAACTCTCACTTCCACCCCCTCTCCATCTCTCAAGACTCTCTCTCTCTAAATTCTCCCTCCCTCTAAAGATATACGTAAATACATACATACAAGCATAATACATATGTACATATAATACTACATCCATACAAGCATACATACATACATATGTAGATACAATCTTACATACATACATACAATATATATGCATCGATACATACAGGCATACATACATACATACATACATACAAGCATGCATACATGCATACATACATGAAATACAAGCATACATGTACATACAAACATACACATATATTAGCATACATTCAATATATTGGAATTTGACATAAAGGAGGACATAACGCGAGCGCGTTATAATGTGCTCGCGTTATGTCTTAGTTGACATGTTTCCCGCAGAAGCAAAAAAAATGTCAAAACTGAAATATAACGCAAGCGCGTCATACCGCGCTCACATTATATCTTTCTTTGGGAATTCTTGAGCCTTAGGCTTGGTATTTTCCTTGGAATAACAACCCAAAGGCCTAGAGGGAATTCCCAACGACCAGAGATGTGTTTTTAATAAATCTACCATATTTCACATAATCGAGTTCGTGCTCACCATCAAGATTGTACGTGGTTCAATATAAATAAAATTGAACACATGGGTAATGTTGGGTTCTCTCTTAGCTATCCAACGATGTAATTTTTTTCACTTTCTGAAAATGTTAAGCCTTTCATCCATAATTTATTTTATTTGTATGTCTTTTTTCTTGCCAAAAAGTAGTGTTTGGTATTTTTTTCGTTATAAATTAACCATTCATCGAATTTTAAAATAAATTACATTTTTAGAAACTAAACTCCATTCTACAAATTAAAAAAAATAAAAAAAATAAAATTCAATTAGTTTCCAAAATTTGTAGGGGTAGCACGGCCAAAATTTTGTTTTTCAGGAAATGTCCACTTCAAAAATTAGTAAAAAATCAAATATTCATTAAAAAATTATCAGAAAAATCAATCATCAACTACATACTGTTAGCTAACTTCTGACTATTGCGATTTTAAAAATACTAAAAAAAAATTCACCATACGAGGGTCGTACAAGAGTTGCCATGTTATGTTTTTTCTGACAAAAACAACACCAATTTATGTACATTCCTCTTTTGAAACCCTTAATCTCAACCATTTTAAAAATTAATTTACAATTTTAGAAAGTAGACTCAGAGCACTTTGATCCTTTTTTTTGTTCCATCTCAAAATTTTGAGTGTAACTATCCTCAATTTCACGTCCAAGGTTAGTATTCCCTGATTTCAGAAAAAAGCTATCCATGTAAGTTCCCTTTTTGGGAACCATCTTGGTGCACTTACCCATAAAGAATAATTTATATTGGTGGAAAGCTGAGAATCTCCTTTAAAAACCCTTTTCATTTCATCAATTTTGGGTAAAAAAAGTCGTCAGCCACATGGGCCATCATATCACTTACATATCGCCACTTTTTGGCCCATCATGATCCTGCACATACTCATAGATTTATGCAATCTTCTTCATGACACTTAAGACATTATCACGGTCAATTAAACGGTGTAGGAGCTCAATGGTAGGGATGATAGCCCCTAAGATGGGTTCAAAGCTTATTTCATGCTTATAATTAGCGAGATCAACATGAATATGAAAGATCTTATCATGTGGGAGGTTATTATCACGAGTTGTATCATCTAGGTGCAAGTAATTACTAAGGATAGTTTCTAAGCCTAATGCCCCATTGTCAACACCAGGAGTTAAAGTTGGAGGGATGCCAAGATATACAACGAGGGTGTTGTTAGTAGATGCCATGGTTTCGTGAACTTTGTCTTGCAACTATATAGGCAAAGGAGCACTAAATGCTCAGACATAATTTCCTAAGGCAATGTAAACAAAGGTGGCAAAAGGTCTATAACTAGGATTCTGGAACCAAACACAGAAAGGAAAAAGCAGGAAGCTGAGAAACAAAAACTATTGGTAAATTTTTGAGAATTTGATAGAAAATAGTGCCAAAGGACTAGGTCGCCCAGGATGGCAACTTAGTCCTAGTAGTGTTGTTTTTGTAAAATTCCTGAAGTTTTGACTAATTTTTATGGTTTTTTCTAATATTTTGGTGCAAACAGAAAGTGAGAATGCAAATTTTTTTGTGTGTTTTCTTATTAAAAATGCAATGCAATGTGCAGATTTATCCTAAATTTTCACTAAATGCACTTTTATCACTAACCCTAGGATGCAAACAATGCAAGATTTCAATGTAATGCAAGCTATCTCTAAGATGAAATGCAAAAATCAGAAAGGTAGCTAATGGTCTATGGTCGGGTTCACCAAAATGAACCGCCAAAAACATACATGATCTAACAAGGGAAAGAGGATCCCTTTACTAGGCTCCTAGGGTTTTTCACCCTAAGAGCACTTGGGCTAGGAATAACACTCTTTCCTCTTTTTTGATATGTGTTATGGCGAGGGTTCATTCAAAAGGGGGGAGGATTTAATGATTGGTTTGTGCTAAGTGTGTGAAATGTGTGGCTAGAACTAAAAGTAAAATGAAACTAATCTAAATATATGCAAATGTAAATGAAATCAAACTAAGCTAATGCAAAGTTACTCTAGAATGACCTAAATGTGCGCTTTCTAGAAAATAATAGAGAGGGATAGAAAGTGTGTACCTGGAAAAGTGGTGTGAAAGTTGAATGCTCTCGTGATCTCCTAGAAAATGCCTGAATTAAGCAAAAGGATACTTATGACAACTGGGGCGACCTAGTCCTCCAACTTGGAAATTATACCAAAATAGGTTTCAAGGAAATGGGTGCCCAAAAATACAGAAACCCTTTTCCAGGCCTAGCATAGGGACAAGGTCGCCAATAGGGGTGACCTAGTCCTCTTGTAGCTTTTCAAGGAATCAAGCTTTGATTTTGTGGGTCTCGGTTGATGTTTCCCTTTTCTACAGCAACCCGTGATAGAAACTCTCGTAAGTGACTTGTAGCTTGTCTTCTTGTCCTTCCTAGGGTTTGAGGCTTGGATTTGACTTGAGGAGAATGTTGGTACTTCTGGCAACACTTTGTACTTCACCTAATCTACATCAACAAACTTGAAAACACATACAAAGACCAGAAATTGTTGGGGTTAGGAAATAGGGGTTTGCCTAAGTCAAACCCCTTTGTAGGTGATTAAACCCAAATGAGATGAAAGAAAAAGAATTTTAGATTGAATGATAACACAATAGAAATTTTCTTACCAAACCTTTGTTGATGGTCTGCATCATGCATGAGCAACTCCAATGGAGATAACCTAAAAACCCTAGTTCTTGTATGCTTGCTTGTGAAGTCTTGGTTTCTTGAGGATTGAGAGCAAGAGAGTAAAAGTGAGCTAGGAGAGTAAAAATGAACCAAGAGAGAGGAAAAATAGAGGTAGAAACCCTTATTTGTACATGTAAAACCCTATTTTTTTTGAAATATAACCTAATAGGTTGACCCTAGGGTTTAGGAGGCAAGATTCCCATTGAACCTTAATTCAAATTTGAATTTTATGCCTAAAGGGACCAGGTCACCCAAAGTGGCGACCTAGTCCACCTAGGAAAATTTTAGTGGTGGTTGGGAATTAGTTTATGTTTAATAAAGTTTATCAGATTTACCTCCAGAAACACACCTATGTTGGGACTAATGATGCATTAAAAGGGCCAATTAGCATATTAAAAGGGTGGATTTAAGGGTGATGAGCCTAGATAAGTGTGAAAATGCCACACAACACTTTACAACACTCTATCTTAAGGCTTAGGAAGGTGTAAGAATGCATTATTTAGGTGAATTATGTTGAAAGGGTCTTAGAAAAGTGATGAAATGCATTACAACACTTCACAACACCTTAGTAAAACATTGTTATGTCATTGATGAATTGCAAGCTTACAAGGCTGAATTAAGGTAATCAAGGCCAAAATCTGATGGAAAAGGCCAAAATGAGTGAAAAAGTGCCAAGGTATACACTTTTTGGAGACACAATTGAATACAGGGAACTTGCAGACCATTGCTCTCCACAGGCTTATGATATTTTTGGATGAAATATCATATTGTTCACGGCCTTTAAAAGTCAGTATGAATAGGCATATGCTAATCATGGTGAACAAAATGCAAAAAATTGATAAGCACCATTGAAGTATGCTGGCTCATTCGAATCGACCTCCTGCACAAAGATAATTAATGAGCCATACAATGGAAAGAATTATAATGTACCTACAAAAAATAAAACATGTTTAGAAAACCAGGAGCGATGAACAGGTGTCCATGTTGATGCAATTCGTGGTAAGCTCGTATCCCATCCTCCATGTGATTAAGTAAAACCAACTTGGGAGTTATAAATGCTAAACATCATTATGCATTATGCTTAGCCGCCTACTTGGATATCATGGAGATATGCCCAGATTGAAAAGACATCTCATGCATCTGAGTTTGCAAAGCCCACCACAAAAATATCATTAAGTTAGCCACTCAGACAACTGCTACCATGTCGGATAATGTCTCTTCCAATGTGGAAGATGACTCATACATGAATACTCCTTCTTACAAAGTCCACCTTAGTTAGAATTCATCACCTGCCTTTTAGAAGTCCATACATTTGAAATATGCTTCAATGTAGGAATAATCTGAGATCACTTATTCTTTACCATTTAAAGCCATAATACTAAGCCAAAGAGGAACACTCTGCCACCTAAATAGTTTGGATATAGGGAAAATTAGACAAGTCATAATTATTTTTAAGGATTATATGCTCTCATTGGTCACAGGCCAAGTTGGCCAACCCATCTGCTAACCTATTTCCTTCTCAATATGTTTGAGAGAGGAAGACATCTTCAAAAGTTACCAAGATATCCCATATTTTATGCAGAATGTATCTTATTTTCTAGTTACAAATACTCTTTGTTATACATGCATTGATTAGGAGAAGAGAATCACAAGTTCTACATGCAGTTTATTGATTTTGAGATCCTTTGCCAAGGAGACACCCGCTAATAGTGCTTTTACTTCTACCATGTTATTTGTACAAGAATGCAAGTGAAGTGCTTTAGCTACTAACAGAGAGCCCATCACATCCCTAATACAACAACCCACACTAGAAACACCTGGGTTTCCACATGAAGCTCCATCAAAGTTAAGCTTATAGAAAGGAGAACCTGGTGGGATCCATTTCACCTTACTTCTATCCACTTTTACTGCTTTTGAGCGTGTAACCCCTTGAATTGGAAAAATAATGTGTTTCCAATGATTTAGAATGAAATTATCCCAGTTGGAATGTAGTGACGATATTAATTTAAAGTTTCTGACATAGGAGCTACAAAATTCAAAAATTGACTTCTCTAATTTCTCTTTGATTCTTTGAATTGAGACAACCTGGATTTTGAAAATGCATCTATTTATTTCTAACCAAATTGACCAGATTACCAAAGTAGGAGTAACTACCCAGATGCATGCAAACAACACGGATTTATATAGAAGTGGCCAACTAGTAAACATGTCTCACAGAGAGTTAGGCAAAGAGCTAGGCAAGGGGAAATAAATATTCAACTTCCCTATAATGGAATTCCATATTTCATGAGCTACTGGGCAAGAGACAAAAAAATGATCAACTGTTTCATCTTCCTTTTTGTAGAATACACATTTGAATACTTGTGATACTCCAAATTTCTCCAACTGGTCAATTGTAAGAATCCTTTTCTTCAAGGATAGCCAAGCAAAACTGCCCGCCTTTGGCAACTGTGTTGAATTCCAACAAAAGGAAAAAGCTCTATGAGATTGAAATTGAGATGCCTGAGCAATAATTGAATCGTACCCTTTCTTAATTGTATATAAGCCATTCTTAGAGGGCGCCCACAACAATTTATCCAGGGAGTTAGAGAGATACATTTCTATTCTTCAAAATATATGTCAACATTCTCTTCTAAGCATCTGGTATAGGGGTATTTGTTAAGTCCTTCCACTTAACCAAACCTATCATGGGGTCAGAAGAATCAACATAGTCCTTTAAATACTCTCCCCAAATTTGAGAAAGAACATTTTCAGCTGTCTCCAAATCTTGATTCAAGATGAGTGGTGGCAAACCATTCCAAGAATATTTCCAAAATAAAGCTTGATGACCATTGTGGACCTCCCATGTGAGAAAAGGACTAATAACATCTCGACAAGCTAGAATGAAGTTCCACATGATAGATACTCCTGTCAGATTAGAAATTGTAAAATCCTAGATGGATTATCATTGTCCAAGTATTTGCTTTGCATCAACTTACACCATTTGAGATTCGGTCTAGCATACATTCTCCAAACCAATTTTGCTCCTAAAGCCATATTTCTTGTAGATAAGTTGTGGAAACCTACCCCTCCACTTGACTTATCCGAGCACATAATTTCCAAAGATACTAGGGGAATCTTCTTTTTATCATCAAGATTTCATTTCCGTAGAAACTCTCTTATAAGCTTTTCAATTTGATGAATTATAGTTTTGGGGGCTTGCAAAACTGCCAAAAACTAATTTGTAATAGAGGCTAGAACATACTTAACAAGTAAAATTCTACTAGATAATGTTAGCCATATTGCGTTCCAAGAAAGTATTCTTGCCCTAATTCTATCTAATATCTTATTCCAAAACATAGTCTTATTAGAGCCCATAGAAAAATGTATGCCTAGATATGAACAAGGAAGCTTTGCTCTTTGAAAACCTAAAATTGAAATCAACTTTCTTTCTATTGCTGCTTTGGTATTAAAAACATATACCTTTGACTTGGCTGCATTAAATTTCTGACCCGATGCCATGGAATACTTATCCAACAAAGATTTAACTTGCTTTGCTTCTGTCAAAGATGCCTTCCCAATCAACAATGTATCATCTGCAAATAGTGAGTGAGTAGCTGTTATATTTGTGTTAGGAATTGTAACCCCCTGCCATAGACCTTGTAAATGAGATTTTTGAATTGATCTACTAAGATATTCTTCCATGAGGATGAAAGGCATAGGGGATAATGGGTCCCCTTGCAAGACTCCTTGGGAAGATCCAAAAAAACACGCTGAAGACCATTGATAAGCATTGAGAATTTTGCCCCAGAAAGACAAGACATAACACACTTGTGCCATTTGTTACCGAATCCAAACTTTTTGAGTACCTAAATTAGGAATTCCCAACACACTCTATCATATGCCTTCATCATTTTATTTTTCTTATCTAATATTTTGTATGGTTGAATGTGACTCTATAAAACAATACAACACTAGCCTTGAGAAGCTTGAATTTACACACTCTAAGAACACATCATTCAAAATCAGTGTTGGAGTTAGTTTTAGGATTTTTGTAGAATATGATTCAATAATTCAAATAGGGAAACATGATCTTGAGCTTCATCAAATAAGTCATTCATGAATCATATTCTTGCACCCAGATCTTGCATTTCTTGCAATGATATCTATATCAACCACTCAAAGGTCATAGTAGTGGGGACTATTGATCTAGTGATAGCTTTTGGGATAAAAAAATTACACTTGGGTACCATTGAAACCTATTTTTAAAATGTAATTCTTTGGTTACATAGAAAAAACCTTGTTTAAGGGTTCCTCCAGGAACACCCTCCTAGGCCTAGCTAAGTCCAATGTGTAGGAGAGCCTATCCACTCTCATTGTTAGCCCTTAATCCTCTATAATATATTTCTGAACAATTGTTTTACCCACACAAATGACATCCTTTGGCCTTGTTAGTAGCAAGTTACATTATAGGATTATGATAGTGTACTTTTGGGACCTAACATAATCAAAAGAATGAAAGTTTTAAGTTGATAGAACTAGAGAGAAATGATTATATGAAGGTTTGTTGTAGAACAAGTGGATGATAATTACTTAGAGAGAGGAAATAAATCCATGCACTAAATTATGGAAGGAAATAAAGTAGCACCCAATGTGTATTAGAAATAATTTAGTATGACTTAATATTGGTGCTACAAAGTAATCATATAAGGAAATTATGAAAATTCATGTATAAGAAGAAATAAGAATAGTGGGTTGGCATATGGTTGTTGTGAAGTAGTTAAATATTAATTGTTTTATTTAGGTGGGAAAAAATGCAAGAGGACTAATGCACATCAATAGAGATATAAAGTCATAGAAGGGAAGTTTGATGGAGTTCCTAGGAATAAGAAATGACTTGCACAAAATATAGATGAAGTTGCATGAAGATCATGGTGGAAGAAAAATATAAAAAATAAATCAAGAACATTCTATAGGACTATAGAAGACAAGATTTTAAATAGAATTGAAGTTTAGGTAAGTTAGGCAATTAGTCCTTTGGACTTGTCAATATCACTATATTCTAGGATTATGAGAGTGTAGTTTTGGGACCTAACATAATCAAAATAATGAAAGTGAAGTTGACAAAACTAGAGAGAACAATGATTATATGAAGGTTTTTTGTAACACAAGTGGAGGATAATTACTTAGAGAGAGGTAATAAATCCATGTACTAAATTATGGAAGGAAATCAAGTAGCACATGATGTATATTAGAAATAATTATAACTTTATATTTATGACACAAAGTAATTATATAATTAAATTATGGAAATTAATATAAGAAGAAATAAGAATAGTGATTTGGAATATGGTTGTGGTGAAGTAATTAAATATTGGAAGTTTTATTTAGGTGGGATAAAAAAATACAAGAGGACTAATGCATAATTAGAGATATAAATTCATAGAACATAAGTTTGATGGAGTTCCTAGGAATAAGAAATGGCTTACAAAATATAGATGAAGTTGTGATGAAGGTCATGGTGGAAGAAAACAAGTCAAAAACAAGTCAAGAACATTCTATAGGACTATAGAGGATAATATTATAAATAGAATGAAAGTTTAGGTAAGTTAGGCAACTAGTGATGGAATTAAGTTAAATTAGAGAGCTTGTGGTAGAGTTAAGATAATATGTGTTGAGGATAGAGTAGGTAAAAAATGTTTTGAGGTGATAATATATGGTTATGGATTAATATAAAAAATAAATAATTTGAGGATGGATATAAAGATGAAAAAAAATTAATGGGAATTCTTGAGAGGTTAGGCATTTGAAAGGATGAAGCTTTGAGATTTAGGTAAAAAGTTCCAAGATATTCTATTCTAATAATAAAAAATGACATTAGACAAGACATATATGAATAAGTAAAAAAAAAATGTACCATAAATACAAATAATGGTAGTATATAGATAACAAAGATGAAGTGAAGTTGAAGTTAGGTATGGGATTGGTGTACTTAAATAGGGACTTGTGGTAGTACATACATGGATACAATATGAAATTGGAGAGAAGAGAGTATATATGGATGCACATAGGATTGGAGATATATGATGATTTGACTAGAGGAAAAGTAAATACTTATTTTGTTGTGACAAAAGTCAAAGCTGAGAAAATAAAAACTATAGGCTAGAGTTAATGAAAAATAAGGAGATGATGTGATTGATATTGTTTTTTGTGAAATAAATAAAAAAATCAGTAGAAAGGTGATGAAGTGAGAATATAAAATGATTTTTTTGGCGATTTGAGTTGTGGATCCCAAATTTGTAAAGTTAGATGGTATTCTAGGTTCCAAGGGTGTCAAACATATCCAAAAAACCTATATTTAGGTTGAGAAATTGAGGACCAATTATTGAGGTGGGTAAAGCCTCCTTCACTCTTGGCTTTTCTTAAAAATGGGGGTTTCCTTAAGGTGCTACAATATATTTCACCACAAAAGCACAACACTTATCCTAATAAAACCATAACCACTACATCTAGTGCACCCCTATTTTGGTTGTCACTTCAAGTCTATATTGGTTTACAATATTCAAGGTCAAGTACCTTATTAGAGGAGATAATTCAACATATGAGTGCCTAACATGTGCTTTATGATAACCCCTTAAGCTATTATATATTTAGACATGACAATTGGAACATAGTAGAAAGGATAAAATTAAAATATATTTATATTGATTTATTTTGATTGTGTAGAGGGTGATGGGGAGAAGGAGACAATAATAAATGGGTGCCAATATCTCTTTGGAAAACATAGTTATTTTATTCATAAAAAATATGCAATAATTGAAATCAAGGTGATACTTTAATAAATACACCATAGAAGACTATATATTTTAAAATGCATAGGCAAGCTAAGCTTCACACATACATTCAAAATAATAATAAATGATTACAATATTAAATGCTTGTCTACTTAGTAATCCATGAGAATATCCATACGTTTCCTTTATTATGTTGAAAATATACCTTACAAAGGCCTTGCAAGGATTTTAGAGTCATGTGGTTGACAAACTAAACAACACACATTCAAAAATATATACCATACATAGGGAGGCACTCAACTAAGGTGATTATACCTTTAATCATTTGATCCACAAAGTTTACAAATTTTAATTACAAATTTGAAATGAACCTAGATCATTATAATACTAAAATACCTTTACCCAAAATTAAAAATTGAAACCTTGCGGCTTCTTGTGAATATCTATATTTTGTTAATTTTGCAACTAATCCTCTTTCTTTCTCCCCCTCTCTCATCCAAATTTCATTCTCATTTAAAAAATGAAACTCAATTTGCATATATCCTTTTGTAGGTCACCCATAATGGGAAACATGTAGACTTACATGAAGGCTTTGAAATCCACAATTTGATGCAATTGCAAGCAACAAACACATCTAATTTTCACAAACTTAAATCATTTATGTGCTTCAAACATACCTTGACCAAATCCTTATTATATTGGTGGAATATGGGAATCCATCTCCCATTTGTAGGCATCACTTCTAGCCCTTAATGACATTTGGGCCGTGCAAGAAGGTAGATAGGGATTTTTATTTGAACATTAGAGTTTCAAGACATTGCATGCCAAACGGAGAATTGGGGAAAAAATTCCATGAAGGTATGATAGGCATGATGGTATGAAAATTTTGAAATCTTAGAATTGGAAGGAAGGGCATGCTAAGGGTTATAGGATGTTAGAATATCGGAGTTTCAGGGAAAACATGACCAAGATAACAAGTCCAAAAGAAATGGTTAGATGAAGATAAAATTTTGGAGAATTAGAGAACGGTTGGTAAGAAGGTAAGAGAAAGCCTAAACTCCAAAAATGCTAAATACTTGTGTGAATTTATTCAAAATTTGTTAATACTAAATACTTGTGTGAATTTATTCAAAATTTGTTATGTTTTGAAGTTTTTTACACTATATACAATCAAGTTGATTATCCTTGCGCTTGATACTAATAGAATGCTTACTCTACAATCAAAACTACACGTAAGAATTAATATATTATAATCCTCCATCTATCATTTGAAACTTGGTTTATTTGTCATCAAATATCGAAGCTGTTTGCTTTAAAACTTTTGGGTGTTTTACCTTCACCAAATTTACCAAGCTACTCTTTGTTTGTACAAGTGATTTCTTCTGTGCTGCAAGACAAGATTTGACATGACAGAGGCTACAGAGTATAAAACTGCTGTACATCAAAGCTGTGACTCAAAAATAGTTCCAGACAAGTTTTGACAAACATGGTGCTTTTTAAAATCATGCAATTCTAAATGAAATTGGAATCCATCATATCAACTTAGATACGCAACAGATGTTGGCTTATAACTGCTTCTCTCCCGACAGTTAGTCCAACTCATGTGCTTACATGATCTGATCCACTTAATGTACCATGAAAATCAGATTGCCTGATGTCGTTTAGCTCTTGCAATAATACATCTGCACTGACTTTGACAGTTAAAAAGAAAGTGATAAAACAAGTCTTACAATAGATGCAGATGCAATAATGTATCTGCATATTGTCCATGCTTTGTGGTGTACGTTTTGGTCTGGTTCCATGAATTGAAAATTTGAATTAATATGCATATTCAAAATAATTACAACAATTATATTTTTATTTTTTCAAACAGATATGTGCGTGGCCTAGACAGATCCCACCTGGTTACCACTTATTCTTGTCCTCCTTTTGTTTGTTTCCTCTACCAGATTTATATATTTCATGAGCATATAAGTTCTTATATTTTATTAGATATACGGGAGATATTAGATTTCTACAGTTTATATTAATGAGAGAGTTATTTTTTTGGATTTAACTGTGGGTTTATTTGCATCATCGTTTCGGATCAGTTTCGTGATCTATCATCAGAATGAAAAAGAGAATTGAAAGAAAAAAATATTTACTGTATGAAAAAAAAACGATATCCTATAAAATAAACATTTCTAAAATCATATAGAAACCTAAAATTAAGATTTTACAAAACAGAACAATCATTTCTGAACACATTTCTATAATTACAAACTGATATTACATTAATATAAAAATCTGATTTAATGAGATTAAAATCGTCTTCTTTTCTTTCTCGCTGTTTTAAACTAGTTTTATAATCCTATGAAACTAAGCTTTTCTTGACACGTTATATTTTGGCCAGCTTGAAACGTTTTAACTTTTTAAAATAAAAATGGAAATTTCCCTACAATCTTTTTCTATTTTTTAATAATAAGCTTGTATTCAAAGTGAAAAACTTACTTCAGTTCAGAAAACAAACAGGTCAGCTGTCATCTAGAGGACAGCATTGATAGCATGATGACAAGACAGCATTTCCTTAAGAAAATCTTTGGTTAATTTCCAACTCTCAAGATGGATAACATGCATCAAATATAATCGTTTGATCTTGGAATGAGAAATCATTTGTAAGGGAAGCAGTACTAGAAACTTAAAAGGGCTTTTGTTTATTGACTTAGCCTTGTATTTTTTTTAAACATAAATAAATGTATAGTGTAGTTTAAGAGTATTTTTTGGGTTGTCATCAATATTAATTAAAAATATTTAAGTTCTAATTTTAGATCCCTGTGGTTTAACATTATATTTTTATATACGGGGAAATCTTAGCTCTTCAAATATTCAAATATAATTGATTTTATTTTTATGTGGATTTTAGTTATTTTTGGATTAGAATTTGTGAAAAGATTCATTTGACACATGTATATTTATTCATGACATTTTATAAAAGTCAGAATCATTATTAGATTTATTCTGTAGGTTGTTTTACATGATTAAATTGTGGGTTTCTTAGGAGAAATTATGTCAAAAATTATCCATATATTGATGTTGCATGTTGATTTATGGGATTAGGTTTGTTAAAAAAAATAGGGCATGGGACTAATTATATCTATTTGAGAAGTGTTTGAAGTCCTAAGATTAATGCAAACAAAGGAGTGGAATATGAATATATGCTTATGCATTAGTAACTATAAAAATTAAAATGGAACGGATATCAAATTATAATTACATACATAATAGCGTAGAACATCCAATCATATTATATTCACCATATGTTCCTCATAAAACATCTCTTTATAGATCTCACATATCTTAGTTAAATACAAGTTATGTCATTGCATCTATTATATTACATCTTATATCTATATTTGAGCAATGCATATGAAGTATTTGTATGAGATCAATCATAGGACATATCTATAAAATCTATCCCTTTTACTGACCACACTAATGGTTTAAAGGTTTTAGATACAATAATAAATTTGTACTTGAGTTTATGTCTAGTTTTGAGTATGGATCTATAAAATACCAACTAGGATGAATCTAGTGGTTTTCTTAAAACTACATATCATGCCAACATTATCCACAATATTTAAGACTTTATCTCCTCCTAAAGGAAAATTAGAAAATAAATTTTGTAAAATTTGTCCAAAAATTGAGACAAGCTAAAATCACATGTAGATTTTGGATCATGTAATCCTAGTTTGGCACTATTGAGATTCCATAGTAGTCATCTTCTTCTTCCTTGAGTGTACTTGATGATGCCTTAGTTGTGCAACCATCTAGGAAGGCCTTCAAATGTTTTAATCCAATGAGGAGTTTTGGAAGGCAGTAGATGAGGGATATAAAATTAACTTACATTGATACATGAATCTAATTTAATCAAAGGTTAGCTAATAAAATTTATTTTACAATTATCTTATTTTCTTCCTTTCTTTTTAAAATTAATTTCTATAATCCTATGGAAATAACACATTTAGTATAGCCTATTTTATAAAAAATCCTTTGAAACTAGGATTTTCTTGATAAATTATATCTTGGCCAGCTTGAGATGTTTAATTTTATAAGTTCATTAAAAATTTATTTACAATTTTTTCTATTTTTAATAAGTTTTATGCAATGGCTACTTATCTTTTGGATTGAGTTGTGAAAGATATATTGTGGATAAGTGAAATAATTGAAGATGTGGAGGAAGATCATTGTATTTTTATAGAAATGGGAGGGGCACACATAAATGTAGTTAAAGCAACATTTGGAATGCATAATTATAGAATTGCGGATGTAAAAAAAAAAAGGGTAGGTGATTTTGATGGGAGGATGAGTCCCTTTTGATGTGATGGACATCAACCCCATAGAATTGTGTAATATAAATTGGAAGGTGTTCTTATTAAAATTGAATTGACATGTTATTGAGATGATTTATGAACTATATTTTTGGAAAAATATAGACCTTGAAAAATATACTTAATTTAATGTCAATAAATTTATGAATTTATAACTAATTCTTTCATAGGAAGTAGTATAGTAGAGGAAAATTGTATATATTCAAATAATATAAATAGTCCAACATCTAAAAAAAATTGTGTTTGTAGTGTTGGCAATAAGTGCATTTTGAAGTGCTCGATATTTTTATAAAAAGAATAAGATTATAAAATAGAAGCTTCCATCAGCAATGTTTTTCTGGAGAAATATGTATCTTACAAAAAAAAATTGTTAGCTTATACTAAATTATAGTGATGTAAAATATATTCTTTGTTTTCTTTCAAGTTGTGCGTATTGAAAGATAAAATTGGAACATATGGAGACAAGTTTGTAGAGTGATATTTTATTTCTAAGTCTCAGTTTGGCTCCCTCTATAAATGGAAGAGGTCATATAGTTTAGAGAAATTAAAAATCTTTAGATGGTCATATCAACTATATTTGAAGTGATTTGTTGCAAAATCTCATAAATAATTGTCTAGGTTATTGATAGAAATTTGGGCACTTGATAGCTAGAATTTTTTTAATGATGATCTTGTCATTCATGTCATATTTCTCTAATTGCACATACTACTATTAAGTGAAGTACATACATTGATATTTTGTGTCAATTTACTTTTGTACACCTACAAAGCATAAATTAGGTATAATATTATTAGTACTAGATGTGGGAATAGTTTTGGGCATGTGTAGAAATATGGGAGACCAAAGAGTGGCTACAACCATTTTTTGGTCCATTTAAGACATAATGTGAGTGGATTATAACACACTCACATTATGTCTAAGATAAAAATAGAAAAGAAAATATACTGAGCTCATTTGAGGCTGACCACCTATCTTTCTTGTAGCCAAATACAAGTGAGGAATAGTGCATACACATTTTGAAATCAATCAAGTCACCAAAACAATGCACCATGATGTTTGTGAGGTCAAGGAGGTAGGTTTTTCTAGTTTCTAACTATAGAAATTGAATAGAATACCAATTTGGCAATTGTTTGGATTGAATATTATTTAGTTTTTAGGATTTTAAATCCTTCAAACCCTAGTTCACCAATTGATGAAAACACTAATAAAGAGAATTGAAAATTAAAAAATCAACAAAATTCTCCATAAATTCCTCGAGAACATCCTCAAATCCAAGAAAACCTTAAGGGTGAAATTGAAAAATAATTAATAGAAACTCCAAGGATTGATCCTTAGGTTGAAAAATCCAAATGTAACGAATTCTCATTAGACAACCCTTGCGACTTCATTGGAATGTATCATATCTCATATAGATTTTGTGTGGCTAAATCAACATGTAGTCTAAAAAGAGGGAGGAATAATGCATGCTAATTTCATTCCACAAAAATATCTTACCAAAAAGAGAAAGAGAAGAAAATATTAAAATGTGATTTATGTGTGGTGTTCATTGATCCATGAACCAATGTATCCCTACACAAAAGTTGCAAGAGGTTCCCTATTCCTTGGCACCAACACTAAGGGATACGAGAATTTTTTAGGAGAGGTGGTGGATTGTTCTTTACCATACTTCATGTAACAATAATGAGGTCACATAGTATTTTTTTTAAGGAAAATCTATTATGATTATATCCTTAATGATATCTAAAATTATTTTTCTAGGGTAGAGGCAAAGGATCTAAACATGATAGAGAGGGGACACATCATGCCTAGAACTAGGCACATGAGACCCCTTGGTAGACTAGACACTCAAAATGTCACAATCCTTTCTATTGCAAACGAGAGTTTTGAGGTGAAGAATATATAGTCCATCAACTCCCTCACACTTACCTTGTTACAACACAATAGGCCTTTAGCTTAGGGTCTCGATGATCACCTCAACCTTATCAAAATTGTGGGTCTATATGAGATTAAATGAGTTCAATCAGGATACTCAGGATGAATGGAGCTAGGCATAGGACACATCCATATTGGATGATATGGTGTTCACATATGAGATGCTAGACAAGATATTTTACATTCATGGATAGGAAATTTTGAATAAGATTAAATTTAATTTACTATATTTTCTTTTAAAATATAAGACTAACTATATTCATCTATTTAATGATTAAAAATTAATGTAAATTGTATGTAATTAAATTTCAAGGTTAGAGTGATCACCCTTCATCTATCATCCCTTAAAATATTAATTATGTGGTCATGTTGAGTCCACATGTATGCAATTAGTAAAGAAATAGTAAATATCTAGTACATGTAAATATTGTTTCCTTATACAAATGATAATATTAAAATTCATATTTGAATCTATGAATAGGTGGATGTTGGACCTTCAACATCAAGAATTGTTTGTGGGAGTTGTCATACAAGTTTAAATAAGGAAAGTGTTGATATTTTTACCTTGTCTTGGCTCAAATAACCATTAGGGAAGTCTTAGAGAGTTTTATAAGTGTAGTGCCAAAATTTGTCATAGATGTCATTTTTGCACTTGTCTAGGCCCTCCCTATAAAATTGAGCTTAAGGATGCCTTGACTTAGTGTTGTAATGTGTTTAACACACTCACATTAGGTCTTGGGCCCTTGTAAACTAAATAAACCCAATCCTACCTTATTTTAGGTGTTGTAAATTGTTGTAACACACTTTCACACTTTTCTAAGGTTGTCATTAGTAATTGGGCTTCTTTATGCTTTAATTGGCCTTATTTTGCATCCACAAGCCTCATTTAATGTATCATTTCGAGGATGATCCTGACATAAATCAATAACCAATCATGATTCAGGTGTTTTTCAGGTTGTGTGGCCCAGATTTGGTGGTCTAGGACTCAGATGCCACCCTGGGCATATGGGTCCCACCTAGGGTTTTGGGTCCTGATCTTGATTTCACACCTTTTTATGCATTTTTGAATTTGGTCCCATAAATTACGCCTAATGGGACTCATTCACTACCTTGGGCCTATGAGTCTTGTTTGGCACAAAATTAAAATTAATTTAAATTCTTGGCGGTATTTTATCCTCCTAGATCTGATGTCAGCTTGCAGTCTTGTAATTTTAGGAATTCTTGCATAATTAAGTATAAACACAAGGTTCTTTCACTCATTTTTATCCTAACCCCCCAAGCACTCAAGTATTCATGCATATAGCAAGTTTGAGTTTACAAGAGCATTCAAGTGTTTACAAGAGAATTCAAGAACATTCACAGGAAGATTATCAAGCATTTTAGAGAATTCTTCAAGCATCAAGCATCATGTCAAAGTCTTCATGCATCATTTTTTTTGGAGCTAACAAATTTTGTGATGTAGGGTTTTATGATTCAAGCAAGTGTTCAAATCAAGATCTATCCTACTCAAGCAAGAGTCAAGATCTACATCCATTGGAGCCACTTAATACATGTTTGTAGCCTCCTATTGCTAGGGTTTGGTGAGTTGCAACGTCATATTTTTTTCATTCATCATTCTCCATTCCTATTTTATTTCATTTCAAGGTTTGATTACCAAAACGAGGTTTGACCAAGGCAAACCCCTATCTACTAACAAAAAAGCATTTTCCCCTCTCTTTAGTGTGTGATTTGCAAGTTTAGATTGAAGATACATTGAAGAGAAAGTTTGGAGAAAGTTGTCAAAGTGCCTAAAGTTGTCACCTTGCATTGGAGATACTTGGAAGACTTCTATAGGTTGTAAATCAGGGTTTCAGAATCAGAAATCAATTGGGAAGCACATAGTAGACCTTGAAGACCAAATTCAGACTTTAAATTTCTAGAAAACCCTAACTGGACTGATTCACCAATTCTGGTGTATGAGTCCTAGTTTAGGTTAATTTTTAGGTTTTTACAGATTTAAATACCCATTTGCCAGATTCCTATCCTTGCACAAAAACCTAGATTTGGGGCCGATTCACCTAGCCTGGCATATGAGTCCTAGTCAACATTAAAGTGACTATTTTTAGCATTTCAAAGCCTCATTCAATCATCTCTAGATTTCTAGGTGCACACATTTCATCTTCCAACTTTCTGTTTTGTTTTACAAACATTTTTAGGTAATTTAGTGAAATATTACATCATGTACTAGGTTTAAGTATTGCATATTGCATTGCATTTGTCTTTCCAAGTATTAACTTGGTGGTGGACCCCTCATTAGTTTATAATCAACCCCTAGGACAATCCTATTGCAAGATCTCTTTCTCATTTGCATTGAGATCTCTAGGGTTTGTTCTTGAATGAGAGAGTGTGTGAAGATTGCTATTTTATCTCCCAAGTATAGAAACCATACAATTTCCCCCCCTTTCAATAAGCCTAAATTTTTAATTCAAAATCAAAATGGGGTCTTAGGTACTAGTAAAGAAAAAAGGAAAAATAAAATAAGATATAATTTTTTATTTGTTTATTTGTACTTTCCTTTAAAAAATGCTATTCTAATGAGATTTTTTTGTTAGATTAAATAGGTAATCACCTAGAATTAATTAAAAATTATGTCTTGTTTTACACTATCATACTTAAGCTAAATTTAGGTCATGTGCAATTTTTTGTCTCAAGTCATAAGATGATGACACATGTCATTATATAATTTAATCCTCACTTGGGGTTTCATCTAGGGTTTATTTTTCCTTATATAAGGATTAATTATTGTATATTGTAATAGTTATTTTTTGGATCAATAAAATTATTAAGGGTTGCATATCAAACAAATTTATTTTTTTCTCTCTTTTTGATAGGTGCTTTTATTGTAGGCGATTTCTAGGAGTTGTAGGTTTGAACAATCAACTCTAACATTTTTAAATAGCTATTTCTATATGTATTTGTAAATGAATTGCACGTTGAATTTTTTTCTACCCAAACTAAACATATATTTTTACAAAGTTAGCATACAATTTTTTTACTAAAACTATTAAAAAAATATTAATGATGTGATTGGTTGTAGAGTTTCACTTCTCATTATAGCCTTCACGTTGTTTAAGATAGTAATAATGATCTTTATAGTATTGGTATATATTTGAGAGTTAAACATCATGAACCGAAACATAAATTAAACACAATATAAATCCTCAATTTAGTTCATACTTGTTGGTACAATGATAAAATGTGAAGAAAATACATTTTCTACTAGTAACTACAAAAAGGAGGTCCAAAACTATATTTTTGTATAGTTTTATAATACTTATTTGAGCCTTGTGCATTCCTCCACATTTTTCATTCATGTATACCATGAAAATTCCAACTACAATGCATACAAATTCCTATATCCTTTATGCTTTGATATAGATGTCCGCACTTTATTCTAATGCTCATAGTATGATATGCATATAGACAAGTTGGACACCACACAAAATGTGCACAATACACATACATATAAATATTAAAGATAATAGTTTAATTTTTATCTAGATGACATTCAATTGGTTGTATTTTTCATTTTTTTAAATAAAATAAACTCTACCAATCAAAATGCTAGAAATAAACTCTTTTTGAAAGAAAAGGGGAAAAACAACATTAGGGAAATGGATTATTTTTTCTCCTTTCATAAAAATAAAATTATAACATGTCAATAAAGGTGAAGACTATAGTATCCTTGCCTTTGGCAAGAACTAAAAATTTATTCCCTCACAAGTATATCTATTTTATATATTGAGTTCTTTGAATAATTTCTCAAGATAAATCAAATGGTCCTTATGCATTGATTTATCACAATGTACAAAATATTCATTACACAAATACAATAATACCAATCCCACACTAGAATCATGATGAACACAAGCCACCATAGGCTACAAATAACTCAAGTATTATTTTTCCTCAAGATCTATGATTCTCCTGACTAATTTTGCTATTCAACTTCAACAACAAAGTTGCATTTTTTAAATTTTAAATAGTCCAAATAAATTTTCTAGAGAAAATTTAAATATATAAATTATTAGAATTGAGACAACTACCAACCTAACATGAAATAAATAAATTATATTATTTGATAATTAAATTATTTCAGTTATTAAAAGGGGGATATTCATAGTTTTAGAGCATGTTATTCTAGTCAATGTTAGCTATTTTTTGTTTGAGGGACTTATGCAGGTGGTGTGTTATGCTTACATTCTTTTTTCTCACTCTTTTCTTATTAGTAATTATCTTTGGAAAAAAATATTGTATTGATAATTTCTTAGCAATTTATTACTATTTGTATTTATTACCAATCACGTGCTATAATTTTTCTACCTAAAGTAAATATACAAAAATAGATCTAGATACATTCCCTACATAAAACTCAATACAATTTGTCCTTTAGATGTTTTAAAGCCTCACCTCCTTTTTATAGCTAGATATAGACGAATTGTAACCCTCAAAAATCTTAGTTTGGGACCATCATAGAAGAACCAATCTATCTTATAGAGTGATCAAAAAATTATCTTTAATGGTTATAGGGAACCAACCCTAATTACAACATTTTAACACATACCAAACCAATGGTTAATAGCAACTCACACCCAAAATCCTCCAAAATGGATGCACTAGATGGAGTAGGGTATAATGGGGTAACAAAGAGAGTGCCCCTACATTCATAAACATTCAATAAGGTGGGTGGAAAAGGGTCATGCCATTTTCATTTAGCACCTTGTAATGTTTTAATAAACAAAATATTGTGCATTTAAAATTATCAAGCTCCATCTAGCCTTTACAACTTTCAAAATATTTTCCTTTTACTTTATCGGGCCTTAGGACAAGTTATGTATTATATCTCTCACACCTTTGATAGGTACTATTTATTTCTTCTAATAGCATGTTGGGCTCCTTACCATTCTCAGGATTCTAGAGAGATTCATGCAATGTTACAAATCCTCAACATAGGCTCATTTTATTTGTTTTTCAAATTACCATACATAAGCAAGAATCTTCATATGGCCCTGACAAGCATAGGTGCCTCATTTCATCAAGTGCCAACTAACATTGATGCCTCCATATTTCTATATCGACCTCTCATTCATATTGGACCTTCCTTGCACATCAAACCTAGGATAGGATTATAAAATATCCCAAAACTCTAGCATACACAAGGAAAATACAAGTATGTAAAACATCCCTTAATACTAATACTTGGTATGATTACTGGACCATCCCAAAAATATAGCGTACACAAGGCAAACATAAGTATGTTGGACATCCCCTAACACTAACACCTAGGAAATGAAGGGGTCAACAAAGGAAGAAAACCATGTTGAGGAGGAGCGCAATAATACATCAATAAAACCCCATCAAACTCACATATGGGAAAATACATTCTAGACCCAAGATAAAATAATTTCTCAATTTTGACCAAAGCCCTAGCACATTATCTGAGAAATTTCAAAATAATTATCGCATTATTTTACTTTTGGTCAAAATAATTTTTTCACCATTTTAGTTTTGGTAAGGAAAAGAACAACTATATATCCCAAAGACGCAATTAGAATAAATTTTTGGTACAACCACTCATTAGTTTATCCTTCAGTAAAATTCATATGTTTAAGAGAATTAAAAAATAAATTATATAAAATAACGAATTTAAAACAAGAAACAAGAGAATATTATGAGAGCAAATAAAAGCCATGGATTCAAAATTTTATCATGAGATTCAAATATATTAGTAAATGTGAAATTATCAAATTATTTATTTATGAACATTTACCAAACTCCAAACTTAGCATGTATATAAAACTATTATAAATTTTATTCTAACACTTACAATATTAGACAAAATCAATTCTATTATAAAACAAATTCTTTTATTACGATATTTTAAAATAAGTACTATATGATTAAATGACATTGTTTGTTTATGAACATTACCAAATTCCAAATTTACCATATATATATAATTATTATAAATTTTATTCTAACACTTATAATATTAAGACAAAATCAATTCCATTACAAAACATATTCTTTTATTACAATAGTTTAAAAGAAGTACTATATGATTAAATGAGATTGTTTGTTTATGAATGTTATCAAATTCTATTATAAATTTCATTGTCACACTTACAATATTACAGACAAAATCAATTCTAATACAAAACAAATTCTTTTATTACAATAGGAAGTACTATGCCATTAAATGTCACTTGTTTTAAATTCTGTAGAGAATTCACCTTCTTCCAATAAGTTAAAGGAAGAGACGTTCATGACACCAGCGTATCTCATCCTTGATATGCGAACCCTAAAACCAGTACAGTACACCTCCATATTGGGCAACGGCTATCCAGCCCCAGGAATGCACCGGGCATGGATGTGCCGCTTCATACTGCATAGCATCCCATTAGCATAAATACTGACAGCCTCCGTATTCCGTAATTTTGATTCTTGGGCACACTTTGTACGACGGATGTTATTTGCAAATATTATTGTTAGTGTGCCCAAATATTTTGTAAGGGTTTTTGGACTTAGGATTAGTATGTTTTAAATTTTATCAACATTCATTTAAATTTGATTTTTAATAATATATTTTTTTCAACATTATTTAGAGATAATTTAAATTTGATTTTTAATAATATATTATTTTCAATACTACTTAGAAATAATTTAAATTTGATTTTTAATATTATTTGTTTTCATTGTTTTATTTATATATAAAATAAAAGAATATTACTATGTTTAATAATTTTGAAAATGATTTAAATTATTTGAATTGTATTTAGATTTAATTTTTTAATTTTTTAATTATTTTTATAATTTTGATTTGAATGTGTATTTGTATTTACAATTACTAATATTATTTTTAAAATGTTAATATTATTTTAAAATTATTTGTATTTTTCTTTAAATATTTTTTTGTTAATTGACAATCTTTTAAAAGAGACTTATGATTTGAATTGTGTGTGTATTTAACTAAATTATTTATATACTTACTATAAAATGATTTCTCTTCTTAATAATTTTAAAAAAATGACATAAAATTGGTTCTATAAACTATTTTAATTTAGTTTTGAGTACTTACACTACTCTTTAAATTATTATTTTATTTGTTTTTTTAAGAGCTTGTGTCTTTATTTAAATTATTTATACGTTTAATAATTTTGAAAAAATAATTTAAATTTAGTCTTTACTAAATTGTTTCCATGAACCTTAAGATTTAATGTCATTTAATGATTTACTTTTTATAAAAATTTCCAAAGACAAAATTTTAAAAAATATAATATAACAACATAGGTGCCTCTCATTAGTTTTTTTTATACTACAAATATTTTTAACAAAATTCTAGAGGAATGGGCATAGTTTCTTCTACCTTTTTTATGTTATGGGTATTCTTTTTGCCTTGGATGATTTCCTCTATGTTTCTTTATATTGTGGGTATTTTTTTTGCCTCTAATTTTTATTATACTAAAAAGGTTTTCAACAAAATTCTAGAGAAATGGATATAGTTTATTTTACCTTTGATTATATTGTGCATACTTCCAACAAAAAAGAAATAATTTTTAAGTATCAAAACTCTAGTCCCACATTTTCTTCTTCAAACAACTAAAAGAAGTTGTTAAATCATGAAAAGATGAATTTTTATTTTTATTTGTATAAAATGTTCTATTAAGATAGTATGAGGTTAAGGTTATCACTCTCAAGGATTACTACTTTAAGCTAGAGTGACAGAGATTGGAAAACATTTTCATAATTTAAACAAGGGTTGTAAAAACTAAGTTTACATCAAGTACAAAATTATTAAACATATAAATAATTTAAATAAAGACTCAAGCTCCTAAAAAAAGAAAATAAAATAATAATTAAGCTTTTGCACTGCATTGAAAATGAAGGCATGTGGAAGTAACATAGAATTTACCAATGAAAAAAAACTACTATATTTCCTAAATTTAAGCATTAATATGTTTTAATATATATTTTTAAAATTTGATTTTTTGTGAATTGTTTATAAATCTGAAACAATTAGACATTAAATTTGATATTTTAAAATTTTGTTTTTTTATGAATTGTTTGGAAGATTTAAATCTTCCAAATTTAATTTCTTAATAATTTTATTTGATTTAAAGATAAATAAGTGTTTGTTTGTGTATAATACATCATATAATTTAATAATTTTTATATTGGACAATGTAGGTACAAGAATAAAAGCTACAAGAATAAACAAGGGTTGTAAAGACTAAATTTAAATTATTTTTCCAAAATTATTAAACATATAAAGAATCTAAATAAAGACACAAGCTCTTAAAAAAACAAATAAAATAATAATTTAAAGAGTAGTATAAGCACTCAAAAGTAAATTAAAATAGTTTATAGAACCAATTTTATGTCACTTTTAAAAATTATTAAGAGGAGAAATCATTTTATAGTAAGTATATAAATAATTTAGTTAAATACAAACACAATTCAAATCATAAGTCTCTTTTAAAAGATTATCAAATATAAAAAAAATATTTAAAAAAAAATACAAATAATTTAAAAATAATATTAGTAATTGTAAATACAAATACACATTCAAATCAAAATTATAAAAATAATATAAAATATAAAATAATTAAAAAATTAAATCTAAATACAATTCAAATAATTTAAACTATCAAATAATTTAAATAATTTTCAAAATTATTAAACATAGTAATATTCTTTTATTTTATATATAAATAAAACAATGAAAACAAATAATATTAAAAATCAAATTTAAATTATTTCTAAATAGTATTGAAAATAATATATTATTAAAAATCAAATTTAAATTATTTCTAAGTAGTATTGAAAATAATATATTATTAAAAATCAAATTTAAATTATCTCTAAATAATGTTGAAAAAAATATATTATTAAAAATCAAATTTAAATGAATGTTGATAAAATTTAAAACATACTAATCCTAAGTCCAAAAACCCTTACAAAATATTTGGGCACACTAACAGTAATATTCGCAAATAACGTTCGTTATACAAAGTGCTCTCAAGAATCAAAATTATGGAATACGCAGGCTGTCAGTATTTATGCTAATGGGATGCTATGCAGCATGAAGCGGCACATCCATGCCCGGTGCATTCCTGGGGCTGGATAGTTGTTGCCGTCAGTATTTATGGAGGCTGTCAGTATTTATGCTAATGGGATGCTATGCAGCATGAAGCGGCACATCCATGCTCGGTGCATTCCTGGGGTTGGATAGCCATTACCCACATCCATGCCCGGTGCATTCCTGGGGCTGGATAGTCATTGCCCTCAAATACCTTCTGTACAACATGCATTCAATGAACGTCATTTTCTGCATCATTTCCACAATCTAGTGACCCAACAAAATGAAATATGATTTCCAATCTTGGAGCATCATTTGGACTTATTTCCTTCATGAAATCTTTCTTAATCTTGTTGAGCCAAAATATATCAGTAATTAGCAGAGGAATAATATCATAAGTCTTTCAATAAACATTGTGAAATAGTAGACAATATTTGTAACAGACAATCACATGCTAAACAGAATTTTCATATTTAATAGATTTGCACAATCACCAACTAAGCTGTGAGCGCTTAGAATCTTCTAGTACATTACTGCCTGCTATCCCCACCGATCAATCTCACATGACACCTTAGGCACATGGGTCCCACCTAAGGCTCGAGGTCTTGATCCTAATTTCACATAAATCTAAGCAATTTTGAAAAATATGTCCCATAGTTAGGCCTAATGGGACTCATACGCCACTTCTGGTGTATGAGTCCCATGTGGCACAAAATCAAATTTAATTCAAATTCTTGGTGATATTTTATCCTCCTAGATCTGATATTGGCTTGTAGTGTTGTAATTTCAGGAAATTTGGCATAAACAAGTATAAATACAAGGTTATTTCACTCATTTTACACCTAGCAAGTTGAATGAGCATCCTTATAGAAAATTGAGTTCATAAGAGTATTCAAGTGTTTACAAGAGAATTCAACAGAATTCAAGGGTTGATTATCAAGTGTTTTGGAGCATTATTCAAGTATCAAGCATCATGTTTATTTTTGAGATAACATTTATGATGTAGGGTTTCATGATTCAAACTAGCATTCTATTTAAGATCTATCACATTCAAGCAAGAGTCAGGATCTACATCCATTAGAGCCACTACATACATGTTTGCAACACTTTATTGCTAGGATTTGGTGAGTTACAACATTACATTTTGTTCATTCATCATTCCTTCATTTCATTTCATTACAAGGTTTAATTACCAAAACACAATTTGACCAAGGCAAACCCCTTTCCACTAACAAAACAACATTTTCCCCTCTTTTTAGTCTGTGATTTGCATATCTAGGTTGAAGAAATATTGAAGAGAAAGTTTGGAGAAAGTTGTGAAAGTGTTCAAAGTTGTCAAAGTTGTCATATTGCATTGGAGATCATTGAAAGATATCTATAGGTTGCAAATTAGATATTTAGACCTGAAAACTAAGTGGAGAAGACAAAGCAGGCATTGAAGACCAGATTTGGACTTTGAATTTTCAAAAAAGCCTAACTGGACTGATACGTCACTTCTAGTGTATGAGTCCCAGTATAGTGAAGTTTGCAGTTTTCAAGTGTTCCAGACATATCTCTATTAGATTTTTGTTCTTGCCCAAAAACCCCATCTTGGGACCAAATCACCCAGCTTGGTGTATTAGTCCCAGACAACATTAAATTTTGTATTTTCAGCATTTTAGGACTTCATTCAAGCCTCTATAGATTTCCAAGTGCACATCTACGATATCTCAGTTTTACATTATGATTTACATGCATTTCTAGACTATTTAATTAAGTCTTGCATATCATTAGGTTTCATAATTAGGTCTTACATTTCATTAGTATTTTCAAGCCCTAGCCTGGTGGTAAACCCCTCTTTTAGTTTCTAATTAGACACTAGGAATCCCTATTTCAAGATCTCTTTCCCCTACTTCATCTTTGGATTGAGATATCTAGGGTTTCCTTGAATGATATTGGGAGGAACTTGGTGTTCTATGTCCTAAACCATAGAGGCAGATCCATTTTTCAACATATCAATTGTATTATATTGCACATTAAATTGTAGGCTAATTTTTATCAACTATTCTCTATTTTCCATATCTAGCACCCACCCACTCTCTATGTTAATAATTACAAAAAAATAACAAGGTCATACTTAATTTCTATGATTCTTTAAGGTTCATTTGAAGCTATTCTACCAACATCTCTATAAAAGGACTAGAGGTTCCTTAATTCTAGTAGGATTATGAAGACAAATCACTTAGTAGTAATACTTAATTTATAGTGCAATCAATATTTTGTAATAGAAATAGAATATTCATAAGGAGTAAAACCCATAAAGGATTTCTAAGGAACTAAGAGTAGATATATTTGTAATTATACTAAATTTCTATAATAATCAATTTTTTTAAAGAAAACAAGATAGTCATAAAACAATAATAGAATTTATGATACTTAACAAAATTTAAAACTTTTTTTTAAAATGCTAGGAGGGAAAGAGTAATTTAACTAAGAAAGGATTTTTGAGATTCTTAATTATATTAGAGTAGTTTTATTTGCAATCAACCTTATCAATCAAGCTACAATTCAATATAAGCTATATGACATAAACCATGAGCACTTGCTAGTATTTCTTTTCAAATTAATCTTCTTTCTTGAACAAGGAGTGGTTGACCAAGTATAACAATCTATCCTATGTAACTATTGTGTTGGGATTCAATAAAAAAAGAAGATGGAACTAAGTAGAAGATCAATTTATTTGTTTATGTATATATATGTGTATATACACCTAAAATTGATCATTCACATTTGGTCAATTTATCCTAATTTATCCTATTCCTAACCTATATATTAATTAAATAATATCCTAATTATTTAATTAATATTCCTGCTATCCAGATACTCATCTGAAATTTGTCTCTTCTATTTCCCCAAAGATTTTAACCTATGGTAAATAATTATTTTCTAGTTATTTTCCTATTCTAATGTTCATCCTTTCGTTGGCACCCGATTTTGTTGTCTCTCATTTTATGTTGTTTTCTCTTTTTGTCTACTCTTTCACCTTCACTTTCCCATTACTGATAAGTGATCTAAGGAATCCTAAATGGACAATCTTTAGTGATTTTATATCTTTAGCTATTGTATCTGACCCCCATATTTGTGTCTTTTTCAAAAACCCAAACTACAAAATTTAAAATTGAATAAGTGTATGTCTTGTCTAGTCATTGGGATTTTAGTGTTCCTTTTACCTACATGTTTACTCTATCAACCCTGAATCCCCACAAATACCCTTGTTAAATTAGCTAAGTGTTGAGTTTGTTGGTGTTCTAGGTCAGATTCAAGGTTTTCCTTGCTCCCATACCTCTTTCAACTATCATTCAAATGTCTCCCTAATGTTCAAAGTATTATTTTTAAAAATTTATAAGTACTAAGTCTTTCAGAATTTTTTGTTGGGGATACGAAGTCATTTTTGTCATCATAGATCAGCATCTAAGACAACAGTGCCTTAGTGATTTAATTTAAATCACAAAAAAGACACAAAAAACTATGCCATAAAGCGGAAGCAGGCATAGTTGATCCCCCATTGATCCTTTGAGAAAAGTAAATGCTTGAAAAATAATAGATTCAACACAAGCACAGATTCAGTTTGCAGAATCAAACAACAATGGAAGACAAAACTATAAACACGTAGATTTACGTGGGGAAAACCCTTTCAGGTAAAAAGCCCCACCCTCCAAAACACTCAGCTCACATGTATTATTCAGTAACTAAAACGGTTACAATACAAAACTAGAGCTATGATCTTCAAGAGATTACATCTTGTTCATCTGGAGAAAATATATACAGGCAACACAAAATAGAATCTTCACATTGTTACAATGACCTCATGACATACTTTGTAGATTCCCTTTAGCTCCTCACAAATGACTGTCTCAGCCAGCCTCTTAGCTAGCCCAACCTCAAGGCAAATCAGTTTCACATCTTTAATGATCTGTGACACCAAGTGTTAACCTTTTCAATGCCATCGCATACGGCTTAACCCTTCGCCACCTTTTTGTGACCCTATACAATGTATTCGACTGTTACAAGTCATACGTCACTTTACCAACCAATCAGGTGCCAGTTAATATGCACCTTACCTCTGATAGACAAATCTGATCGCCTCTGACCAAGTCACCCTGCAAGAATGCATCAAGTCATCCAGGCAATCAATTCTTTGCCACAATCGGATCCTATCAACCATTCAAATATGAGCCTTGCAGTTAATGCATTCACCGCTCAAGAATTCGGCCAAACAATCATTAATAACCTACCGCGTGTCGCCACCTCATTCATTCGTTGCTTTTGATAGTTGGTCAAAGTGGTCCAACTCGTTCAACGAGTTCCGAGCTCATCCGAGCTCTTATCGTGCAACTGTCAAGCTCCTTTGACCCAGTCATGGTACAATGATGAGCTCGCTCGAGCTCACACACATCTTCCCCATGCTACTGCTGCCTCACCTGAATCGCCTCATGGTATGGTAGTGAGCCATCTGGGCTCACACCCTAACTCCACCACACTATCACGCCCCTATCTGAGTTGCCTCGTGGTATGGTGGCGAGCTCACTTGAGCTCACCCTCAACCATCTCGTGCTACTATCGTCCCCACCGAGCCTTACCACGGTGCAGCGATATCCACCAGCCAAACCGCTGGTGGTCACACTGTGCTACCATGGGGGCCACCAGGCAACCCTGTGGTAGGGCGGTAACCACTAGGCTGACCGCAGGCGGTCTCACCGCGAACACCGCGGTGAGAGGAACCACTGCCTGTGGTATGGTGGTCTCACTGTGGACACTGCAGTGAGAGGAACCACTGCCAGTAGTATGGCGGTAATTGTCGAGCTAGGCCATTGGCATCCTTACCGCGCCACTGCGGCGAGAAAACTCACCACGCGCGGTAAGGTGGTAACTATGAGCGCAGGCTGCAGGTGGCCTTATCATGCCACTGCGGTGAGTGAACTCACCATGCACGATAAGGTGATAACTGCTAGACAACCACCGCAGTACCGCCAAGGCCAAGCCAAACAGCCACTTCGGTACCACCAAGGCCAAGCCAGACAATCGCGGTAAAGCGGTAAAGGGCTAAAACATGAAGAAAAATGTCAAGTCCGAAAAGAACAAGCCAGAACATTGAGGCATAATTTCCCAACAATCTCCCACTTGTCGAAGACTTTCAGGCTTCCTCCAAAAAACCTGAACAAGGACCAAAACCATGCTTCCATGCTCCAACCAAGACACCTACAATGACATTCGAAAAAATATCCACCATCTCAAGCTACAGTTCCAAACATCCAACACAAGAAAAGGAACAAGCCAAGGCATATATGAACTAGTCTCTAGAACACAAACATCAGATCCTTCAGGTGGAAAATGCACCACAGCAGCAGCAAAGCACAACGTGAACACCAAAATGAGAACCAATCTCCAGAACAAGAAACCATAAGCTAGAAAAGCAACCACAAAAATGACTACCCTCATCCAACTGATCAAACCCACACGATTGAAAAAAAAACAACCACAACTCTTGCTGAAACCATCCAATCACCCATACCTCAGAGGTATGAACATCAGTGAACTCATGCCATCACACAGCCACCCGTCATCAGCAAACACAAGCACCATGTGTCAACCAGTCGAAAGACTAAAAACATCCAGGTACTCCCACTGCAAGGGTACTGTCTAGATGAATGCAAAAAAAGCACCATCACAAGTGATCCAGGCATACCAAGTCCACCAATCACCTGCACAAAGAAATGAGGAACCATGTAGTTCTGAGGAACAACCACACTAATCTACACCACCTGCTGCAAGAAACTTTTCTCTCAACTGTCTTCCACAGTTCTACCAAAATCCTCCATATTTGACTGAAGAAAGAGGCACAAGAACCTTCGTGTCATCACCCAAGTGACAACACATGACCACAAACTGTGACCAACTCGGCTCCACAAAAGGCATCTCATATCTAGAGTTGAGAACATTCAGGAAGAGAAAACCAGATTAGAGAGAAACAACAAATCGAAACATGTAGCATCCTCCTACATACATTTCTAAATGCTAGCTATGTCAAGAATGATCTTCTTCACATCTCGTAGGGAAAAGCCATAACAACACCCAATAGATCCATGGATGTAAGCACCTCAAAGAAGATCAAACTCACCCATATAACCATCTCCTATCAGTCCTCAAAAGCATAAGGAGATACACAATGCTATCCACCTTCCATTATGAATCCTCCAGAATTTTAAAAAATAACTCAAGATTCAGATCATGAAAGCAAGAAAATTACACATCTGAAAGATATAATGGGTGAATACCTTTCAAATAAACTTTACTGCCGAGTAGACCAAGAAGAAAAGGAAAGATGCTCCTCCAAGATATACAAGTCACCGTGACTTACCCAAGAGCAATTTCCTTCATGGTCTCTGTTGAACTCATGTTCAACCAAGGTGCAGGCTACTCGGACTTTCAGCTATAACAACAACATTCTCAAAAGAATTCCAAGCCTCACCTTATTCTCCATGCATCCATGAGCACCAGCAACTTGTCATCTCATGCTAATTCCAAACTACATTGTTGCACTAATCATGAAGTCCACCAGCATATGACCAAAGTACTCAAAACATAAAGAAACATCAGACCACTATCAAAGCTCCAAACCAGCTGATAGGAATTTATCATGACACCATGATCTACACATCTCCATTAGGAGATTCCATGCTTCAGGTGAACTATCCATGGTCTCAAGAGCAAAGCAACATGACAAAACTCTAATGCACAAGAAAGAGTATACCATGACATAAAGCAAATAAACTCTAAACCAACATCACCTATCAAGCACTACCAAAAAATTAACCAAAGACTACCAAAATCCTCCATGGCTCCAAGATGCTGCACATCTTCAACTAGTGACCATGCAGATGCAAAAGGAAATCTTCTGCAGCAACAGGATCTAAGAGTCCCCACCAGAAGCATCTACAACACTAAAGAAGATTATTCATCACCAAGTGATGAATCTACAGTCACTACTAAAGCTCCCATTGAACCATGACACCGAGCTTTCCAAGAATCATGACCAAACGTCTGCTGATCCAAGAACCTCCAGGTACAAATGACAACATGTCCATCAGAAAACAACGTCGAACAACACCAAGATCACTAGATCACGCAAACCACACCATCACTGTAAAAAACTTACACAAGCTAGTGTATCAAGCTCTCCATGACACCATGATTCACATGCTTTAGGTCCCCATCACTGACTATTTAGGTACTCAAACACCATTCCTCCTCTAATCTCAAAATAGCCACACCAATGCACAAGTGACCATAGACAAGGCCAGCTAACAGATCTGCACCACACAGTTACAACCTCATGGATATTGACAGTCCACTTTCGATTTGTCTCACAACAAACATGTAGGTAAGGACAACCCACACCATTGCGCAACTCGTGGATGCAACCAAATGAAAACCTGCAAAACTATCATCGCACTAGAAACTACAAAACTGAGATCATCAAAGAGAACAACTAAAGCAGACAAGCATGACTCAAAGACCAGATCAGCAACAGATCTTATTTTCTAATCACGTCCATAACTCAAGCACCATAGTCTAGAAAACCAACAAACATACCACAAGAATGCTAAAAGAGAAACTCATACCAACACTCCCATGTAGAGAAGACATCACACCTCCTCAAACCATGTTGAACTATAGCTATATCATCTATTCACACCCCAGAAGCCAGGGTCTAGAGAATAGCAGAGCAACAACTCCACAAACCACAAGTTTTCCTTGATCGTGTAAAACTTGCAAAACCACAATGTTTCCAAAACACCCATGCATCTCCATATTCACTGCTCATCTAGACAACTCAGGAGTCTGCACACAACCATCACGGTTAACCAGAATAGTGAAAAGAAACATGAATATGCATGATAGAATTTTTAGGAAAATCTACAGAAAACCTCCAAAGTCAAAGACATGAATCTGAACCATGTGAGTGCAAGACATAGGTAAGAATGGAACAATAGGTCCATTTCAGATCGGTTCCAAGAACCACAGTCATGCACAAGCATACGAGAGAGCCAGGCTATTCAGAAGTTGTAGACCACCAGGATCAACTTCATAGCCTCCATGCAATCAGAGCAAAAGAGAAACTGCCTTCAGTGCTAAGTCAAAACACCCAGCACAAGCACAATACTCCATCATTGAACAACAACACAAGCAACTCCATACCATCAGGGAGCCTCTCACAAAGACACCCAGTATGAAACCAGGCTTTGCTACAACACAACCACAAGCACATCTCACACCCTTTGCATCAGGAACATTTGCTGTGAGCCAAGAGCCTTAGACCATATTGCAACAATATGATCAACTCTAGGAAAAATCCAGTGTCTTTCAAAAATGCATGTTGAATCAAAGAAGCAACTTCCACTCACCGAAGGATCAATCACCTACCGATTTCTCCTGATTTCCTCAAGATTTCTAGGCTAAGAAATCATCACAAGAGAAATACCTAGAAATTCAGTAACCAGGAGAAGGCTTTGACACCACTTGTTTGTATCATCAAGCCTCTACCTCCTTCAACCAGCTCTAATACCACTTGTTGGGGATACAAAGTCATTTCTATCATCATAGATTGACATCTAAGACAACAGTGCCTTAGTGATTTCATTTAAATCACAACAAAGACACAAAAAACTATGCCATAAAGTGGAAGAAGACACAATTGATCCCCCATTGATCCTTTGAGAAAAGTAAATGCTTGAAAAATAATAGATTCAACACAAGCATAGATTTAGTTTGCAGAATCAAACAATAATGAAAGACAAAACTATGAACACACAGATTTATGTGGAGAAAACCCATTCGGGTAAAAAACCCCCCTCCAAAACACTCAGCTCACATGTATTATTCAGTAACTAAAATGGTTACAATACAAAACCAGAGCTATGCTCTTCAGAAGATTACATCTTGTTCATCTAGAGAAAATATATATAGGCAACATAAAATAGAATCTTCACATAGTCACATTGTCCTCATGACATACTATGTAGATTCCCTTCAACTCCTCACAAATGACTATCTCAGCTAGCCTCTCAGCCAGCCCAGCCTCAAGGAAAATCAAGTTCACATCTTTACTGATCTATGACACCAAGTGTTAACCGTTTCAATTCCATCGCATATGGCTTAATCCTTCGCCACCTTTCTGTGACCCTATACAATGTATTCAACTGTTACAAGTCATACATCACTTTACCAACCAATTGGGTGCCAGTTAATATGCACCTTACCTCTAATAGACAAATCCGATCACCTCTGACCAAGTCGCCCTACAAGCACACATCGAGCCATCTAGGCAATCAATTCTTTGCCACAATCGGATCCTGTCAACCATTCAAATCTGAGCCTTGCAATTAATGCATTCACCACTCAAGACTTCAACCAAACAATCATTGATAACCTGTGATGTGTTGCCACCTCATTCGTGTGCTGCTTCTGATAGTCGATGAAACCGGCCCAACTCGGTCATTCGAGTTCCGAGCTCATCTGAGCTCTTACTGTGCAACTGTCGAGCTCCTTTGACCCAGCTATGGTACAATGGTGAGCTCACCCATGTCTTCCCCACACTATTGCTTCCTCACCCGACTCACCTTGCGGTATAGTGGTGAGCCATCTGGTCTCACACGCTGAATCCACTGCACTACTGCACCCCTGTCTGAGTCACCTCGTGATATGGCGGTGAGCTTGCCCGAGCTCACCCTCAGCCATCCTGCGCTATCGCCATGTCCACCGAGCCTTACCACGATGCAGCGATATCCATTGGCCAAACTGCTAGCAGTCACACCGTGCTACCGCAGGGGCCGCTAGGCCATCCCACGATAGGGCAATAACTGCCAAATCGACCGTAGGTAGTCTCATCGTGGACACTGTGGTAAGAGGAACCACCGCTTGTGGTATGGTAGTAATTGCCAATCCCATTGCTGGCGGTCTCACCGCAGACATAGCGGTAAGGGGGACCACTGCCAGCGATATGGTGGTAACCATCGAGCCAGGCCGTTGGTGGCCTTACCGTGCCCCCACGGTGAGAGAACTCAGCACGCGGTAAGGTGGTAACCACCAGCGTAGGCTGCAGGTGGCCTTACCGTGCCACCGCGGTGAGTGAACTCACTGCACGCGGTAAGGCGGTAACCGCTAGACAACCATCGTGGTACTACCAAGGCCAAGCCAGACAACCACGGTAAAGTGGTAAAGGGCCAAAAACATGAAGAAAAATGCCAAGTTCGAAAGGTATAAGCCAGAATGTTGAGGCATAATTTCCCAACATTTTCTACCTTTGATGTCTTTCATATCTTCATCCCTCTTTGGTATTATTCCTACCCTTCATAAAGTATCTAAGTATTAACCCATTGGTGTTTCAAAGATCTTTTACCATCAATGCCACATTGTCATGTGTGGTATGAATCCTTCCTAACTCTTGATCCTCAACTCTTTCCCTTATCTCATTCAAAATTCTTTTAAATCATTTCATTGGAATTTTGGGGTTTCACATCCTGTCCTACCTTCCATCCATTGTTGGTTACCCAAATTTTTGATGATCATCATAGGTAAAAATTTTGGAATAGATCTCATCCACATTTCCCTCTTTGGCATACATCAAGAGGTATCTCGAATCCTTGATCTCCGACACTTCTCTTCCCCCATTTTAGAGAATTTTTCTAAGCCTTTCAGAATTTGGAATTTCAACCTTCCCCTTAACTGGGTACTTGACAAAGCTTCCACTCAACTCCTGAGTTCTTGATTTCTCCTTTCCAAGTTTTCCTTTCAACATTTTAGAGGTTCTCTTACTTCCCTTCCTCATTGGCATGTGATACGTGGAGGCTGAAGGCCTAATGTTTGACACAATTCTTGTGTCAAGGCATCAAGAGTTTTCATGCTTCTCTCTATGGTCCAATTGATATGCATTATGTAGTAAGCCTAAGGCTCAATGCTTTACAAACAAGGATATTCAAGGTTGCAAATTATTTAATCTCTTTTCTCTTTGGCACAATGGTAGGCACGAGCTTGATACTTCGTCGATGGACTCTAGAAGGAATTTTTTTAACTAGGAAGCACCATTAATGCTCTCCAACACATGCAACTACCATAAATTGATCTAGGAAAGGTACAAAAGGGTATTAAAATAGTTTTGGTGTAGATTGAAGATGAAATATAATGCTCATACCTTTGTTATTTATTGCGAGTCTTTTTTTAGAACATCATTCCTAGATCATGGTTTTTAGTGGATTTTAGATCGATGATTTCATATATTATCACACTTAAATAAAACCATGAATTATCAATACCCAAGTATGACAGGGGTTAGAGGAATGTCCTTTCACACCCCCTGGTGGTAAGATAATTTTTTTTGAAGACACATATTGATCAAGTGTATTAGATGAAATTATAGTTAGGGCTTTCCTCCACATAGTGGCTTTTTGACAACTTGCACAATATTTTGCTATCATTATATATTCTTTCACTTGTAATTTTATAGGGCATGGGAAAATAGAACTAGAGCTCGACAAGAGAATAGAAAAAAATATAATAATCACATAATAGAACTAGAGGTTTCATAGTTTCAATTTTGGTTAAAGGTATTTTGATATTGTAATGATTTGGGTTCATCCCAAATTTGTAATAATACATGTAGTCATTTTATAATGAATGATTAGAGATATATTAAACATTTATTGAGTGTCTCCTTGTGTATTGCACATATATTTTTGATTAGTTGGTTATCTAGGAAACTATAAAATCATTATAAATATTTTACAAGGTATCTTCTTAGAACAATAACAAAAACGTATGGGTATGTTCATGGATTACTAGGTAGACTCATTTAAATTTTACAACTATGTAAGAATTTTTTGAATATATGTGTAGATCTTAGATTTCTTGTGTATCTTGGAAAAAATGTAGTATTTTGTGGTGTGTTGATTAATGCATCACCTTAGTTTTGATTATTACATATTTTGTATGAATTTAGAGACTATATTGCTAATTTTTCCTCTCCATCATACCAACACACTCAACACATTTTCAAACATCTTTCCAATTTTATTAATTTTAGTGTGTTCCAACTACCATATCTAAATTTATAAAAATATAAGTTATCATAAAAAATATTCTCAAAAACCCATATGAAAAATAACCTTGTTTAATAAGGTGCTTAACCTTGAGTTCCCCAAACCAACATATAGGCATGCAGTGACAATTGGAATAGGGGTGCACTATGCAATAGGTATGGTTTGTGTTAAGGTGTGTGTTATGCTTCCATGGTAATATCTATTCCAACACCTTAAGGAAATCCCCCTTGGTATTTTAGAGATAGAAGTGGAGGAGGTATTACCAACCTCAACAATTGGTCCTAAGTTTCCTAGCCTAAATATAGATTTGTGGTAATATTTCTAAGTTTGATTCCCCTGGCACTTGGGATATTATCAAACCTTATGGATTCGGGGTCTACAACTCAAATTAATAAACTGGTATTATTTTAGGGAGTAATTAGTTGTTTTCAAGTCTTAGGCAATTGGAAATATTTTGAACACCTTATTAATAAAATATTGTATTTGTGCTTTTGTTTGAGTAAGTTTGGATTCCTATCAAGTTACACCAAAAAATTGGAACCATTACCAGGTCTTAGGCAATCGGAAGCATTTCAAATACCTTAGTAATAGAAGTTTTCAGTTGTGTTTTTGTTTAGGTACAAGTTCGGCTTCTTTTCAACTTACACTGACAAATTATTTTGGTTTTATTTGTTGCACTATGTTGTTATTATTGTTGTCATTGATGTCAACCTCTAGTGTGGTATTGATGAGAAGGTGTTTGTGGTGTTGAGCAGGTGTTGTAGATGCAATAGGGTCACTTGGTTTCTAAGTTCTTTTGAGAAAAGATGTATAGTACATATAAGGTGATAGGGATGTATTGTGTATTGTGCTCCACATTTATTCATTCTTGAAGTTGTGCTTGTGCTATTTGGATGTGATGATCACAAGTATTTGAGGGTGTTATATCTAGAGTTTCAAGTTTTAGATTGTGTGACAGTAGAAGATGTGTTTGATAGTGGTTGGCTTGTGAAGAGGGATACCTAGGAGAAATGGAATTGCTTTGTATTTCTCACTATTGAAGTTGCTTGTCTTATAGATTTGGGAATATTCTAATGATGATTGTATCTATCTTCCTTTGGATAGTTTGGTGTTCAATTTTTATGCAAGCTTGGTTCATGAATTGTATCTCAGTGGCAGTTTGATTGGTTGCACATGATGATATCATTTTCAATTTCATGTGTTTGCACTATTGATTTTAAATATTATGTTCATGTTGGAATATTCTATGATTTTTTGTATTGTTTCTATGTGGTCCGTAGGATGTTTCTAGAATTGGTGAAGTGTAAATTTGGTTGCTTGGTAGTGTTAATGTTTGTTTGTCCAATGTGTCTTGTTAGCGCTATTTATGGATGTGCTTCATGGATTTTGGAAGCTTGGTGTAGCATGTTAGTGTAGATTTAGGTCTTGGTTCACCCTTGGTGTGGTCTTCCTTCACTTCTTTCCATCGTAGAAGTGTTTTATGCCAAACTTGTACCTCTGGAATAGTGAGCCTTTTGTAATCGTTATTGATAGTCATATATATGTGAGTTAATCATCACCATGGTATTTCTCTTATTGGTTTTTCCATGAAAAATCTAGTGTTCTATTGTGTATGATTGTTGATGTGTTGATATTTCATTTTTTTACATTCATGCTCATGCTTAATAAGGGTTTGAAGGTTTTAATGCATAACTGATTCACCCCCCTCTCAGTTGTCTTGTGTGTCTAACAATTAATATTAGAGAAAAGTTTCCTTGGAAGAAGCTTAATTGCTTGAGGCAGATCCAAATGGTGAACAAGAATGGTGTCAAAGTACCTATGTTTGATGGAACAAATTATGCCTTCTGGAAAGTAAGGATGGAAGCCTTTCTTGTCTCATTAGGGTTTGGTGTATGGAAATGAATCGAGATTGATATACTATGCCTACTACCCATATGACAAGTAAAGATGATATCAAGGATTATTAGAATAATGGTAAATAAAGGAATGCTATTTTGAGTGGGATTTTTGTTCAAAACTTATGTACTATAAATCTAAAATAGATTGAATAAACCAAGGAACTTTTCAAGAGAAAATCAAAGTTACATAAAGTGGAAAAACATAAAGAATGCAAACTAGGACTCTGAGAGATTATGCAATGTTGATGTGATATAATTGCATTAAGAGATTCCAATCTAAAAAGATACAAAAACAAGCTAGGTAATGAGTTTATATAAAAATGATGAGAGGATGTAGGTGGAAAATCCAACCAATAAGAATCAATCACAAAAGGTGGATATGGACCACCAAAAGTGGAGGATACCACCAAAAGTGGAAAGTGTTCCACCCTTTAAGGAAGGGGACGTCACACACTTATCTCCTGGTAATAAACTCACTTTATTATCCCAATCAAGCTTAATAAAAGTGTAGGGAAAACTTGGGACTAAGGGGAAATAAATTAACCCACTAGGAAAATAAAAACCTACACCAACACCACCCCTTAAGCACAACTTAGGAGGATGTAAAAGATGATGGGTCCTAGAAAATGAAGCCATGCTAGGTACCCATGTACATATCAAATTCCCCCAAAGAAGAAGAAGCCGCCCAAAAATAGGGAGAGAAAATACCCCAAAATAGAGAGAGAAGAAGAGGACTAAGTAGCCTCCCCAAAGAGAATCAATGGTAGATGCTTGAAATTGGATGGATCTACGATAGTCGACAATCATCAAAAAATGTTCCTCCCCTCAAGAAGAAACACAACCAAAGGTGTATGCACACTATCTCCCATGTTCTGAAACAAATATGTAGGAAGAAAGTGAAAAATGTATGAAGTCTCTAAAGTCGGCTCATGTATCCCCATGTTGATGTTGAAAGATATCACAATCAAATCAGGTGTTCTAGGCCACACTGTTGAAGATGATAAATTAGAATTTCCTAGAGACTGATGTAGAGCACAATCCAAAGACAATGATGGTTTGACAATAGTTATACAAAGACTATCATGAAAGAGGAGAGATAACCCTATTGAATGCATAATACAACTAAGATGGGGGTGAATCAATTGTACATTAAAATATCAAACCCTTATTAACATTCAAATCTGTATTAATCCTTAAACCCTTGACAACCATTAAATCCTTATCATGCATTAGCAGAACATAAATACGAGAAACAATAATGCAAACACATCGAAACACATGAGAACACCAGACTTACATGGAAAACCTAAGAAGGGAAAAACCACAGTGAGGATTATCTCACAATATAAAGTACTTGCAACACCAAATACAATAGGTTCACTGTCATAGGTCTCACTTCCCAAAAGAGAGAAGGGATCATTGCTAAATTAGAAAGTAGAAGATAAAAGATTATTACAATGATAAATCCATCTCAAAGCAACATAAAAGTTCCACCACTAAACCACCAGTACATTCACACTCTCTCTGAGGAATGTAGACGCCTTCTACTCACTGCTTCTAGTAGTTTTAAGCATTAAAGCTCACATTGCATTTCACACTTTCACACTTAACATCTCAACACACACCACATACCAATCCTCCATCAATTCACCACTCATATATATCATCCTCAACCTTGAAAAAATCAACAAGGTTGGATTTGCACCTCAAATGTACAAATTCAAATTAGGTTGACGCCATTTTTTTTTGTGGTGGCTTGAGTAATGAAGGTGGACCACATCACATCTTAACTTGGACCTAAATCCAGCTATACATGCCACACCATGCTTCCACAAACACCAAAGAAAAATTACAATTAGTGTAAACACCCAAGGTCGGTCGAACCAATGTTAACACCATTAAAAATTAAAGTACACACTTCACCAAATCCAAAGATGACTCATAGACCACACACAACACTTAAACACAATTTGGAATATTCCATCAAAACCTTGAAATCCAAAAAATCCTTTGCAACATCATACACTTGAAGAACACACTTATTTTGTACACCCAGTTAACCTTCCACACACTGTAACACATGAATCCATCCTTGCGGAACACCAAAGCTCAAAAAACTTAGATTGTAGATAAATATGAAAAATATAAGCACACTTAAAGATATGCAAAACCAGAAACCATAACATGGAGAAATGTGGAGCAAAACCATTTCTCCTAGACAACACTGCAACACAGTTCACACACTGGTGAACAAAAAATCTTCTACCAAATGATCTAGAACCTAAAACTCTGGATACAACACCTCTGAACACCTTTGATCAAAATATCCAAACCACACAAGTAGATATTCGACCATAAATAAATGTAGAGAAAAACACTGAACACTACTCTACCACACTTAACACTCTTTACCACACTATTTCCTTTTTTATTCAAATTTTCTCGAAAGAAATTGGAAACCAAGCACCACAAACACCATACCATCATATCAACCACAAAATAGGTTGAACATCCATAAAAATATGCTCACCAAAGAAAAACTATAGGTTGACATCAATGTAACAACAAAGGAAAATACCTATATGTCACATAATGGAAAAACTTACTCCCTTGACTACAATAACCAATAATTCCCCTACCTACTCCCCCTGAGAGGTAGCCACCAACATCAATCCAAAACAAGGAATTAATCTTCAAATCCATTGGACTGATTCTTAACCTGATGCATCTAGTTGAAAGGAGGGGAAATAACCCCTAACATCTATGCAACTTGATCCTTTGTAGGTACACATTCCAAATTCACCTCATTCTCTACAACCTTGTCTCAAGTAGAAAGTGATACCGGATTGAGATATTCTTTGTACTTGAATGCATTATTGGATTCTTTAAAATATTGATAGCACTTTTATTATCACATAATATGGGAATTGGTTCATCATATGACAATCTGCTATCCTTCAAGGTTTGCTTCATCCACAACATGTGTATTCTACCTAAACAGTATATAAAGACACTAAATCTTGCTTCTTACTTAACCAAGATAACAACCTACTTCCTAGAAAGAAAGAACCGCCACTTGTAATTCTCCTATCATGCACACAACCTACCCAATCTACATCTATATAAGCACTTAGAGAGAAATCAACATCCTTTGGATGCCATAAACCATGTTTTGGGGTGCCTTTTAAATATTTGAATATTATTTTTATTGCTATCACATGTGACTCAATAGGATCTTCTTGAAATCTAGCTACAAGAAAAACTACATGCATGATATCCCATCTAATACAAGTCCTCGAATCATTGATCTATACTTTCTCTGATCAGCCTTAGGATATTCTTCATTCTTACTCAGCTTGCAACCAGTAGCCATAGGAGTACATATTGGTTTAGAGTCTTCCATTCCAAGCTTCTTTATAATTTCCTTGATATACTCTGATTGTGAAATGAATATACCTTTCTCTATTTGATTGATTTTAAGTTGAAAGAAGAAGTTCATCTCCCCAAATGTAGACATACCAAACTCTTTTTGCATCTCTTTTGCAAATTTCTTGCACATACTTTCATTTCCTCCAAATATTATATCATCAACACACACAACCACAATCAAGATTTGATCTTTCTTGACTTTAAATTCAAGATTGTTATCTGTGACACCTTTATTGAATCCTTTCTGCAACAAGTACCTATCCAATCTTGCATACCAAGCTCTAGGAGCTTGCTTGAGTCCATATAGTGCTTTCTTCAATTTGTAGACCATATTAGGATTATCTAATAGCTGAAAGCCTTTGGGTTGTTCAATGCATACTTCTTCTTACAACTTACCATTCAAGAATATAGACTTCACATACATGTGATAAAAATTGAAATCCTTGTGTTGCAATATCCAAAAACATCCTAATATCCTCCATCCTTGCCACCGAAGAAAATGTCTCCTCAAATTATATTCCTTCTACTTGTGAGTAACCTTTACACATAAGCCTTGCCTTGTTCCTAATAAATTCTCCATTCTCATTCAACTTGTTCCAAAATACCCACTTAATTCAAAACACATTCTTGTTCACTAGTCTTGGGACAAGTTCCCAAGTTTGATTCTTCTCAATCTGCATCAATTCTTCTTCCATGGCCTTGATCCAAAATTCATCTTTGCATGCCTCATTCACTATTTAAGGTTCAACTTCAAAGAGTAAACATATATTTACTTGTTATTTTTTCATAGTAGCCTTTCTTCTAGTCAATATGCCTCTACTTTTTTCACCAATGATATGATCTTTAGAATGATTCTTCTGCACATGCTTATGGGTTTTAGGGATCCTTTTTGGAGCTTCTTCCTCTTCAACCTATACTTTTTTTTCCTTACCTTCATCCTTTTCTTCTTCTCTACAAGAGGACTCATCTAATTCATATCCATCTATAAACATTGAACTTTTATGCAAGTATACATCCACATTGACACTTGTGCTTTCAACAATAATTTTTAGCCTCTTGTTGTAGCACCAATAAGCCTTGCTCTTTGTAGAGTATCCAAAGAAGACTCCTTCATCGGATCTAGCATCAAACTTTCCTAAGTTTTCTTCATGTCTTCTAATATAGAATTTTCTTCCAAACACTTTAAAATAATTGACAATAGGAGTTCTTCCATACCACAACTCATAGGGAGTCTGTTAACTATTTGTCCTTGCTTACACTTTGTTAATTATATAGACTGTAGTATGAATTACTTCTCTCTAGTAGACATTCAATAGATTTGCTTCCTTCATCATTGTCCTTACTACTTTCTAAATAGTTCTATTCTTCCTTTCCACCACTAAATTTTTTTGAGGGGTTGTAGGTGCTAACAAATGTCTCTTTATTCTATGATCTTCAAAAAAACTGTTAAACTCATTAGAGGTGAAATCTCCACCTATATCAGATCTTAAACATTTGGTTTTCATATCCATTTCATTCTCAACCATAGATTTAAATGCCTTAAACTTATCTAGAGCTTTTGATTTTTCTTTGAGAAAGGTTACCCAAGTCATTCTAGCATAATTATCAATCAATAACATGAAATACCTATCACCTTGAAAAATTCTCATTTTTTAGGTCCATGAAGATCCAGATGCACCAACTCCAAAGGTCCTGCAATAGAATATTCTTTGACATTGAACCTTTTTCTTGTTTTCTTCCCAACTTGACATTCATTACAAACAACATTTATAGGATTTTTAATCTTTGGTAGATCTATCACAACTTAAGTAGAGCTGATTCTAACTAGGATATCAAAATTGATATGACACATTATTCTATGCCATAGCTAACTTTCATTGATTTGAGTCATAAATCACATACCATTAGCACCCTTAAGAAGATACACATTTACATTTGATCTTCTTCTTGCAACAACTAGAGTTTCTAATCCTTTTTCGATCTCACAACCACCATCCTGAAATACAAGATTATATCCTTTGCTACACATTTTTTCTACACTTAGAGGATTATGCTAGAGACCCTTAACACAAAGAACATTATCTGTATTATGATTGCCATCAAAAATAATTCAACCTTTTCTACATATCTTAGAAGATGTATCATCACCAAAATTAATAGCACCACCTTCAAACTTCTCAAGATTAACAAATTTACTCTTACCACCTGTCATATGATTTGAGCATCTGCTGTCAACAATCCAATAGTTTTTTTCTTCTCTAGCATGAAAATCAATCACCATAGTTCCATTATGACCTACTTCCAGAGCAACTTCCCTCATACATCTCTCAGATTTACCAAAATTAGTTCCAACATTTAGAGCCATGAACAAGCATTCGTCATTTTTATCATCCATTTAATTAGATACATTATCAAATATACTTGCATCTTCTTGTAATGACGAAAAAAGGCCCCCCCTAACATGACCTTGATTTAGTGTTGCAATGCGTCTAGCATATTCACATTAGGTCTTGGGCCCTTGTGAATTAAATGAGCTTATTGGTGCCTTATTTAAAGTGTTGTAAAGTATTGTAACATACTTTCATGGTTTTCTAGGGTTTTATTTAATAATTAGGCTTCTTTATGCTTTATTTGGCCTTATTTTACATCCAAAAGCCTCATTTAATGCATCTTTTTGAGGATGATCCCAATACAAATCAACATCCAATCATAATTCAGGTGTTTTCAGGTTGTGTGGCCTAGATTTGGAGGTCTATAACTCATTTTCCACCTTGGGCGTGTGAGTCCCACTTCGGGTTTTGGGTCTCGATCTCAATTTCACACCTTTCTAAGAATTTTTGAGTTTGGCCCCATAAATTATGCCTTATGGGACTCATTCACCACCTTGGGAAAATGAGTCCCGTGTGGCTTAAAATTAAATATATTCAAAATTTTAGCAAGATTTTATCCCCCTAGATTTGATGTTGGCTTGTAGTGTTGTAATTTTGGGAATTCTTGCATAATTAAGTATAAATACAAGGTTCTTTCACTCATTCTGACTGAAGACTTTTGTGAGAGAATTCTTATAGAAAGTTTGAGTTCATAATAGAATTCAAGTGTTGACAAGAGGATTCAAGAGCATTCAAGGGAAAATTATCAAGCATCTTAGAGAATTCTTCAAGTATCAAGCATCATGTCAAAGACTTCATGCATCATGTTTTTTTTTTAGCTAACAATTATGATGTAGAGTATCATGATTCAAGCAAACATTTAATTCAAGATCTATCACATTCAAGAAAGAGTCAAGATCTACATCCATTGGAGCCATCTCATACATGTTTGCAACTTCTTATTGTTAGGGTTTGGTGAGTTGCAACATTATAGTTTATTCATTCATCATTCTCCATTCTCCATTCTTATTCCATGTCATTTCAAGGTTTGATTACAAAAATGGGGTTTGAGCAAGGAAAAATCCTATCCACTAACAAAAAATTTTTTTTCCCTCTCTTTAGTGTGTGATTTGCAAGTTTAGATTGAAGATACATTGAAGAGAAATTTTGGATAAAGTTTTCAAATTTGTTACCTTGCATTAGAGATACTTGGAAGACTTCTATAGGTTGCAAATCGGGGTTTTAGATCGAAAAATCAATTGAGAAGCATAGAGCAGACCTTTAAGACCAAATTCAGACCTTGAAATTTTAGAAACCCTATCTGATTCAGCAATTCTAGCATATGAGTCCTAGTTTAGGTCAAAATTCAAGTTTTTACAGATTTGGGATACCCATTTTCCAAATTCCTATTTTTGCACAAAAAACTAGATCTAGGACTGATTCACCCAGCTTGGCATATGAGTCCCAGTCAACATTAAAGTCAAAATTTCCACCATTTTAGATCCTCATTCAATCTCCTTTAGATTTCCAGGTGCACACATTTCATCTTGTAGCTTTTTGTTTTGTTTTATATATATTTATAGGTCATTTAGTGAAAGATTGCATTATATTAGGGTTAAGCATTACATATTGCATTGCATTTGTCTTTCCATGTATTAAATTGGTGGTGAACCCCTCATTCATGTACAAGCATACTTTAGGATACCCTATTGTCAGATCTCTTCCTCGATTCTTCATTGGATTGAAATCTCTAGGCTTTTCCTTGAATGTAGAGTATAGAAAGCTTGTTGCCCTAGGTCTTAAAACCCTTGGTGGAAAATTTTTTCTATCTTACATTTTGGTGAACCTACATTTAGAAAATATCATTTTTTGATTTAGAGTCCATCATCATCCTAGATATAGCTTGCATTGAATTTGCATTAGGGTTTACATTCTAGTTAATTAGCATTCTAGGGTTTCTAATTTTTGCATTAGTGAAAGTGTATATAGGTTGCATTTTTGTATCTCAAATAATTGAAAATCACCTAAAAACTACATTTTCCTTTAGGTTTCAGATCATACAAACTAAAAGCATAAAAATCACTTAACATTTGTAGAAAAATGTGAAAAAAACCCTAACTAGGACTCATACACCCCTTTGGGAAAATCATTCCCAGTGCACATCTAAAACTACATTTAACAAAATTTAAAACCTTGTTTTTTCACTTCTGTTTGCTTCCATTGGTTATCTATTTCAATGGGTTGACTTTTTGTTTCATGCATTTTACTAAATCTAGCTTAAAGTGGTTCATTTCATGCATTGCTTAATTCCAATTTTGTATTTACGTTCATTTTCATATCATTGCATAGTGTAATCAATAAATTACCTTGTTTGAAATCTAAAAATTGCATTTCATTCTAGGTCTTTACATTGCATTTTGAGTTTGCATAGAATAATTTTCAAAAATGTTAGTACTATCCTTTCTAAGTTTGCAAAGAAAAAGTTAGTGACTACGCATGTTATTCATTCAATACATTCCCTATTTATGAAAGTCTCTTAGTGCAAGAGAGTGAAAATGTTAAAAATTTCCTTAAAACTTACACCCCCTCTTATCTCTCCTATTTGTGGGAATGATGTGATAGAAGAAGATGAAAATACAGACAATCCCGATGATCATAGTTTCTCTTCTCCTAATACCTCTCCTACACGTGACAAATGTATTTTGGTGTTAGAAGATGAACTCATTGAGAATCATGACATTGTTGAAATCTCCTCTTCTATGAACTCTCTTACATTAGAAGATATTTTAGCACAAGAGAATGACATCATAGACACACTTTTAAACATTACCTTACCTAATTTCCATTCTGCCTTTTCTTGTGATAATGATTTAGTTGAAGAGGATGAGATTGTAAATGATGAGGATGTTGGCAAGAGACACTACTAGTATCACTTGGTTTTTTCATTGATCGAAACTCTAATCGATGATCAGATATACACACTATCATTCAATCATACAGGTAGATAGATTGAATATTGATAAGGAAGAACAGAGTATTCGCTAGAAAAATGTTCATCGATCTGTATGAAGATTTTATGTTATTATTTTATTTTGCACATCTATGGAAATGTGTTTTGGTATATTATCTCTGTTACTACTGAAGCATAGTGGCTCGTATCAATTCGTGCGAAAGTTAGAAGATCCGGTTGACTTATTCTCAGTTTTTCTTGTATTGGAGCCGACTTCATGAATGCATTAGGTCACAAATGTATGAGAAGTAATTGGTTAAGTATTTTTGTGTTCAACATATTTTTTTGGGTCCTAACCAAGTTGTGGCTGACTATTGTGGATACACATTGCATATTATTCATGATTTGAACCGACAATTGTAATCATTTTTGTGTTTTATTGAAGCCGAAAAAGTGTAATTGAATTCTATGTTGCAGATATATATATAAGATCATCTGTATCAGTTTGTAGGAAGTATGGAGTGTGTGTTGATGCAAATTGTGAGTTAGAGTAGAGAAGAAGAGCGATAATTCCTAGTTTCACTTGCACATAGAGAATTTCTGTTGCGAGTGTGAGCATAATAGAGAAAAAGTGCATAATCAATCTATAGGACATAATATTGTATACTGTGCCTAACCGAAACTGTAATCATGCATATGTAGATGCTATTTTTCTCAATTCAAACTCTTAGATTGTTTTAATTTGATTTTCTTTGTAAGGAAGTGAGCTCTAGGAAGTGTGCCTGAGTGCAAGTGCATTCCCCTTATTGTAAAATTCATTTGAGTATACTCAGATTAACTTGTGGATTGGCCATCCTCCATGGTTTTTCCCCTAATAGGGTTTCCACATAAAAATCCCTGTGTTATGCTGTTGTGTTCATTTGCTTCATGTTTATGCATTATGGTTGAATGTTGTTAATACTTTGAAGTTAAAGGTTAATAAATTTAAATTTTTCCCAACACTTATTCACCCCCCCTCTCAGTGTAGCTTGTTTCCAACAATTGGTATCAGAGTTGGTTCCTCAGAAGAAGTCTAACAAATTGAGGAGATCTTAGAAGGTGCTTTAATGGATTGAAGAAATCTTCAACAATAGCTTCTGGTGGCCCTGGATGATCTTGATCAGTCAAAGGCTGAAGTTCAGAAATTGCAAGCAAACCTCTCCGATGCTAAGAAATTCATTGAGTCTTTGAAAGACAAAATCAATAAATCTAGAGAGAAGAGAAAGGAACTCTATGACTAGATTAAGCAGAGTGATAATAAGAGAATTGAAGAAGAACAACTCAATCAAGCCCTGAAAGAAAAAGTAGAAGAATGTGAAAAGCTTACCAGAGATAATATACTCCTAAAGCATGAGATGGAATCTATCATGATGAAGATGTCCAAGGAGATTGAAGACATAAAAAAAATGAGGAGAACCTAGCACAATCCTTGAAAGAAAAATTTAAATTATACAACTAATTGGATGATGAATTGGAACAATCTAAAAATAGTAAATAGGCACTTGAAAAGTAGTTGGATGATATCAGAAATGAACTTTTTGTTGCAAATGAATACAAAGAGAAGTTCAAAGCTAGCTCTGCCATGCTTGATAAACTAGTTAGCAGTAAGAGGATTCATGGTGACAAGCGAGGTCTTGGATATGAAGAAGGAGAAAGTTCTAGATCTGAGCAAAAGAGACTCAGATAAGGAAATGAAATGAACAAATTTGGAAGGTATCCGGTAAGGCAACCTAATCCTCGGAGATTTAATGGATACCGTTTCAGTTGTAATAAATTTAGACACATGGATACTTAATGTAGAAGTAGAATGAATCAAAGTGGTCCATCATTCTTAGGTCAGTGTTTTAATTGTCAAAAGGTTGGTCATAAGTCAAATGAATGCAGAAATGTGATAAATCAAATTCATAAAAATATCAGATGCTACACATGCAATAGACTTGGCCATACTGCTAACTGATGTAGATCAAGAGGAAATCAGTGGAACAACTAGTCTAGAAAAATAAATTTTGTGTTCTATAACTACAACAAAATTGGACACATTGCTACATTTTTTGGAACATAGAAGGTCTGATAAATCAAAGGAAAAACATGTAGAAGGTTATCAAAGGAAAAAGAAAAGTCACTACAGATGCGGTCAGACAAGAAATGCAGAAGAAATGGGTGAAGAAAGATCCCTCTATTGAAGAAAATGTTCCAGCGCCATAACTTGCTTTTGGTAATTCCTCTCAGAATTAGTTTTAGGCCCTTGGCCTAGGGGGAGCTATCAACAAAATCATATAACCCCTTAACCAGTAAGTGACACCAGATGTGGATGTGTATAGTAGATTCATAGATGCTCAACAAATGTTGTTGAACTCATTGGAGGAAGTGGTATTCTGTATTGGAGGTCCGCAAAATATTTACCTGTCACAGTGCACAAAAATAGGGTAACCAGATGTATTAGGGTTAAAGCATTTATTGCAACAAAAGGGTTAGGTATGCAAGTAATAAAAATTCATTTGTATTATTCACTTTTCACTTTGCATTTGGAAGAAAAGAATTTTGGAGAGCTCATAGGAAAACTTTGGTGAATTGAGGCAAGATTCAAGCATGAAAATGATTCGACAATCAAATTTTGATATGGCGAAAAAGGTATTTTTTAGAAAACTTTGCGAATTTGTGATTCGGTCAAAATGAATACTCCTCTGGTAGTTGAATTCAAGGAAAAACCTTGTCCTAAATTCAAATGGCATCCTTACAAGTCTCTTGAGACTGATCCATTAGGAGCATTTTTTATCTGTTTCGTACGGAGTATTACACACATAAGACATTAGGGTTTATATTCATGCCAATATTAAAGAACTAGGAAGTTCTTAACTACTAAATTTGTACAATAATCATATCATTGGTGAAGATTACTGTGTAAAGTTGGAACATAAAATCCTTGAAGCAAATAAATTTACTCAAATTGTCAAATTTCCCTTGTTTGAAGAGTCAGAGTGCGTTCGTTATGGTTTGAGTCGAGTCTATGATGAATTTATGTGACTAAGAATTCCATTCAAAATTACAAAGGAAGCTATCAGTGCAGTAATCGGTCTAAACTCTTTCGGTGGACTACCAATTCTGAAGTCAATGAAAAATCAAACGATCACTGATGCTATAGGCTCTAGATATGACAGAAGGGAAATGACTATTGATAAAATTGTTGATATATATGTCAAATTTGCATCTATGGTGATTGGATACAATATTTATCATTCTAGCCGAGACAACTCTGTCTCTGCCACAATAATTTATGTTGCCTACCAAATGGTGAAGGAAAACGTAGATTATAATCTCTGTGAACTACTGAGAAGTCAACTAATGGAAAATCTTGCAAAGATTAAGAAAGATAAGAAAAAACCTTTCAAGTATGGTAACTTTCTTTTGTGCTTATTCTGTTATTTCATGGGTGAAGTTCTGAGAGTTGGAAGGGTTCATTAGCAAAAGGACAAGCTAGTAGCTGCACATATCAAAGATCTGTTACACAATTTTGCAAACACCAAAAAAAAGAATACAACTATCTAGGGATACTTAAAAAAATTTCAAACTATGATGCAAGTGAGAGAGAGGATTCCCACCTCAATTATAGAGAAATACGAGTAATAAATTTTCTTCATGGTGGATGTTGATTAGTGTATGATGGAAGTTGCTAGCCCCAGAACTATCTGGATCATGCCTATGGGGTATGAAGTTGAAGAGAAAATTTTGGGCATGTATGCACAACACTTACTAAGTAAACCTCTGGATCCAGTAGAAGAAAGGTTCGGTACCTATGCTGAGAAGGACATAGAGGTTCACAACAAGCTCAGGAAACCTGTGGTAACTAAAAGAGTCAGAAAAGAGGTAGAAGCTCTTGTAGAAAGTATGGGCATACTTGTAGAGAAATTGAAAGAAGTAGAAATAAAAGGGAAGAAGTCAAAGCAACAAAAAAAGTAGCAAAGGAGGTAGAAAAAACTCAATCAGCTAGTCCGATAGTACCATCTTCCCAAGCTAGAACAACTAGAAGCTCTGCATCCTGTTCTACTCCTATAAAAAAATCCATCCCTGTAAAAACTGAAGCCAAGGGATCTGACGACGAAGGAAAAAGGAAGAAAGATAAGAGCAAAAGAGTCTATATGGCAGTTTCTAATGATGAGGAAACTGAGTTTGATGAAGGTGTCAAATAAATAAAACATCAAGGCACCAAGGCAACAACTATCACAATGGGAAAACCCTTTGGTGAAGATGTTCAAGTGAAGAAGAAGACAAAGACTGACAATTCAGGTATGTCAGTTGTAGAAGTTGAAAAGGAATTAGTCAAGGATGGTAATCTCAAACCACTTTGTAAACAGTATGAGTCTTTTGATGATTTTGATAAAATAATTCTTAAAGAAGCGACAATAAAACATGTGAATATTTTCAATAAAGTTTTGATAGAAATTATGCCTAATCTACCCAAAATTCTATATGAAATTTTGGAAATGAGGAGACTTAATGCCAGAACAGAAGAAGAACAAATGAGAGAAAGGATTCTTGTAGAATTGTGTCTGGTGATGTCTATGGATGACATGAAGACACTCTTGAACAAAGCCCAAAGGAAATTTAAAAGAAAAACAAGGGTGAACAAGCTAATGATTGGTCTAACCGAGGAAGTTACAAAAGAAAGTAAGAAAATGCTAAGATAGTATTGACTGAAAGAATTGATGTTGTTGTTGAGGAAACACATGTTGAAGTTGCTCCATCTGGTCCGATAAAGGAAGCAAAAGAAGAAAATCTTGATATAGTTGAGGATTCATAGATTCCTTTAGCAGAAGTCAACACAAAAATTCCTATGGAACTTGAGATACCTGAAAATGTATCAGTTGAGGAAATAGAAATCACTGAAGGTAAACCAGAACCTACAACTATGGAAGCAACTATTGAAGAAAAGAAAGATGTAAAATCAATCCCAATTGAAGCAAGAGACACTGCTGAGGTAGTGAAGAAATTTTTGGTTGAACAGAAAGAAGAATTAGATCTGGAATTGATTGAAGGTCCCATTGACCTGTCCACTTTAAGTTCAATTAGGAAGATGAAGGTAGCTTCGTTTTCTCAAGTACAAGCCAAAGAAGAGCTACTGAATTCACACATTGAAGATAATGAACTGCTAAATCTTGCATCTAGAGTATTGGAGAAGATAATTCCTTCTTATGTGAAAGATTCAACTGGTTCCTCCTCTAGTGAATTGAAAAAGCTTATCAACTCTATGAGTACTCACTTTGAGTCACTCGAAAATCAGCTATGGTGAAAGTGCAAAAAGAGTTTGATGTCAAAAGGTTTAGTGGATTGAAAGTATTGATTGCTAAAGATAAAACCATTTTAGCCACATGTGTGAATAATGTACAAAATGCTTTGTCAGAAGGTGGTAAGATCTACAAATCATGTTTATGTTTTTCAAAATTTACTGAAGCTAATGAGCAGAAGGTTAAAGATCTGGAAAAATAGTTAAGTACTATTTATGAAGCATTTGATCCTCTAACTAGTGGTATTGGGAAGATAGAAGGTGAAGTGATGTATGTGCTTAACAATATAAAAGGATTGAAGCATGCGAATGATAATATTGTTGCTAGAGCATGTGAACTCGGAGGCATAATTGGTCCAAAAATTGAGATAATGTCAAGGGATCTAAAGGAAGGAGAGGACACTATAGTAGTTGGTGATCCAACCAAATTGGAATCTATAGAGACACAGTCCTACCTGATCTGTGGTCACATAAAAATCATGGAAAGTCTCAAAAGAGTTTGGGATGCCAATTTGATCTAGTTGAAGAAAGATTTTGCCGACATTTTTCAGTTTATGTAAGTTAAAGAAACATTTTTTTATAATAGTTTTGATTGATTCATTTTTGGCATGCGAACCCCTACCTTTTCCATTGATGTCAAAGAGGGAGAAGAGTGGAGTGAAAAATTCTTAATCATCTTAGGGGGAGAATTGTATTTTTAGAATCTTGGAGTCAGTAATGAAGTCTATCTTGGTATTGATCCGACACTTAGTCATTTTTCACTAAGTGTTGCCATCAATGCCAAAGGGGGACATTGTTGGCAAGAGACACTGCTAGTATCACTTGGTGTTTTCATTAATGGAAACTCTAATCGATGATCAGATACACACACTATCATTTGATCATACTGAAAGATAGATTGAAGATTGATAAAGAAGAAGAAAGTATCCGGTAGCATAGTGTTCATTGATTTGTATGAAGATTTCATGTTTCTATTTTGTGTTGTGCATCTTTGGAAATATGTTTTGGTATATTATCTCTGTTACTAATGAAGCGTAGTGGCTCGTATCAATTTGTGTGGAAGTTAAAAGATTCGATTGACTTATTCTCAATTTTTCTTGTATTAGAGCCGACTTCATGAATGTATTAGATTGTAGATGTATGAGAAGTAATTGGTTAAGTACTTTTTTGTTCGTACATATTTTTTTGGGTACTATCCAAGTTGTGGCTGACTGTTGTGGATATGTATTGCATATTATTCATGATTTGAGCTGACAGTTGTAATTAGTTTTGTGTTCTATTGAAGCCGACAAAGTGTAATTGAATTCTATGTTGTGGATATATATATAAGATCATCTGTATCATTTTGTAGGAAGAATGGAGTGTGTGTTGATGTGAATTTTGAGTTAGAGCAAAGCAGAAGAGCGATAATGCACAATTTCACTTGCACATAGAGAATTTGTGTTGCGAGTGTGAGCAGAATAAAGCAAAAGTGTAGAATCAGTCTGTAGGACAAAATATTATATATTGTGCCTAACCAAAACTATAATCAGGCATATGTAGATGCTATTTTTCTCAGTTCAAACTCTGAGATGGTTTTAATCTGATTTTCTTTGTAAGGCAGCGAGCCTTCCCTTTGAGGAGTGAGCTCTAGGTAGTGTGTCTAAATGCAAGTGCATTCCCCTTATTGTAAAATTAATTTGAGTAATACTCAGATTAACTTGTGGATTGACCATCCATCGTGGTTTTTCCTCTAATAGGGTTTCCACATAAAAATCCTTGTGTTATGGTGTTGTGTTCATTTGCTTCATGTTTATTCATTATGGTCGAATGTTGTTAATGCTTTGAAGTTAAAGGTTAATAAAGTTAAATTTTGCACAACACTGATTCACCCCCCTCTCAGTGTAGCTTTTTTCCAATAGAGGACATGTTGGTGTTAGATGATCAAATCTTTAAGGTCTATAACAACTATCTTTATGATCCTTCCCCTACCTTAGAAGGCATTAGAGAACAAAGGAATAAAATCATAAATGATCTTGAAAATCATACTTGTCGTTCCTCTAGTATCTCTCTTAGTTGTGAAGAAGATACTTTGATTGATGAAAGTAATGAGAGTCTTAGTTGTCCCCCTTCACCCAGGGAAAACGTTATTGAGCAAGACAATTCAACCATTGATCACCCCCCTACTTGCAATGAAGTCATTTTGGAAGAACTAATCCTCGAATGTCAAGAACATCTAGTTTGTAGTTATCCTAAAAATTCTCCTCCTAGGGAGGATATCATGGTGCAAGAAAATGACAACATTTCACCTCCCTTAGATAATGGTGAAAAGAGGACATTAGATTTCCCTTTATTAGAAATACATCAAAAAAATACTACTGAGGTTATGAATTCATAAGTGTCCATTAGATCCCCCTTGATTAATGGACCTCCTACATACCATGTGGGACATCCTAAGAATCCCCTAATTCTTTATCCACCTTCACACAAACCACAAAATCAAAAGAAACCTAAAATTATCCTTTACCCACCTAAGACGAACATCATTGCTCATACATATAACACTAGAAACAATCTGCAACCAAGAAAAACACCTTCAACATCCCTCCCATTTCCTAATCCTATCTTTCATGGTCCCCCTTGTTTTCCTACACAAAGTGGAAAGGAGTATGATCTTGTCGAAAAACTAAAGAATACTCCTGCTAAGATATCATTATGGGACCTTATTCAAGCATACCCTCACTACCATAACATGATTCAAGGTGCCTTGCAAAAAATTTTGGTTCCCTCTAGTGCAAACCCGAATGAAATAACAACCATGATTCAAGGAACAAATGCTAACATTATTTTACACCAAAGTGAACTCCCCGCTTTGGAAGTGCAAAAACAAAATGATGCTTTCATGGTAATAGTTCACTACAAGGGGAGAGGCATAAAGTGAACCCTTTCCAATAATGGCTCAACCCTTAATGTGTGCATTGTAAACCTTTTGGATAGGCTTGGTGTGGATAGATAAAAAATTCAACCTACCTCTTTATCCGTTAGAGAATTTGATAATGTGGGAAAGAAACCGCTTGGTGTGATCACTTTACCTATTAAAGTTGGAGAGGCCACATTAGAAACATTGATCCATGTTATACCTCATGGTATTTCATATAACCTCCTTTTAGGGAGACCATGGATTCAAGAAATGAATGGTTTGCCTTCTACTTTACACCGTATCATGAAATATGTCTACAACAACAAATTTCACATAATTGAAGCCGATCCCGAACCAAACACTTGTTTGAACATTAAGAAAAACAAGGATAATCCTTTGAAACAATTAACACCAACTACACAAGTACAACCCGTGCAACAAAAAGACAAATAAAAACACATTGAAGAAGTCACGAAGCTATTAGAAGATGATTGGGGTTCCTTAGATTTCAAATCAACATTCATGGAGAATACAAGATCATAAACAAAGACTCTGAAAAGGGAAAAGGAAAAGTGGTAATGGCAATAGAAAATTCAAAAGAACCTTCAAAAGCATCCACCTTAACCACTTTAGAAGAAAATACAACATACACAACAAACTTTGATGAAACTGACTATCAACAACCTCTGAATCCTAAATAAATGAAAAAGATTTATAGAAAAGGTTATGAGCTTCTGAAAAAACTTGGTTATAGTGGAAAAGAATGTGGTGCTAGAGAACAAGGTATATGTGTTCCTATAGAGCCTCACATGCAAGAAGATACTAGTGGTCTTGGTTATTGTCCCTCGAAACAAACAAACAAGCCTTCACTCAATATCAACACTATTACAAAAGAAATTCTTTTAATCCGACTTTAACAATAGTGCATCTTGAACTGATAGACATTAATGCTCTTGATTTTGAAAGATATCAAAGAAGCAAAGAAATCCTTTCTTAACATTAATCTCATCACACAAAACACTTACGATTGAAATTCGAAAGATTTTACGTCTTCCTTTAAAGAAGAAAACAAAAAATTGCAATCTAAAGAGTCTTGTGTAAGTATGACACCTTGTGCTAAGCAAGAGATATCTTTGTCACAAAATAATGAAACATCCTCGACTTTTGATCAAGAGATTATATTGGCGAGACTCCTCCAAGATTGTCTGATATCTCTCCCTCCAAAAAAATGAAAGAAATTTTACTACAAGAAGAATTTATTTTGTGCATATCATAGAGTTCATGGTCATTCTACTAATTAATGTAAGGCTTTAAGTAATCAAATACAACATCTTAGGGATTGTGGTGCTCTCCCTTGTGTTGAAGCACCTAGTTCTTGTAATTGAAACTTATTTCATCTTATTTGACTAATCCCTTTCTTGTGCTAAGTGGGGGTAAGGGGGTAGGTAGCATTGTCCTTGTATGTCACTTGTCATTGTCTCTTTTGGTTAGTTGACCATCTTTCATGTACATATAGGAGCAATCTTGGGATGTGTATGACATTCCTTAAGTTCCAGCTCGCATGTGACGTATTGAGCTATACATTTTGGGGGCAACCCCTTATCCATGATGTAGTTTCATTAGGGAACATATGATTTGGAATAGGGCTTTCTGAATAACCTCTCATGTCTTCTTCGACTTTAAAGAAATTTCTCATAGTAATGGTGTTAGCAATCGCTTTAAAGTGGCGGCGTACATTGATACTCATGTTTCATTGTGCGATTTTCTTTCTTCTTGCGATGTGTCCTTTTCTTGGTGGTGTTGTCAAACTTGATTAACTCAAAGAGCATGATATTTATTTGACTTTTCCTCTCTTGGAGACAATGAGCATGTGCTCCCTAAGAAGAGACCTTACATGAACTAATAAAAATCCCTTTGAACATACCTTACACTATTTTTCATTTACAACATTGGTTATATGGCCACCTTGTATTCCTATGGAGCCATCTTGTTTGTTAATGAGCTCCAAGCATACAAATATTTTCTTGCCTCATGAATCTCAAAGTTCATTTTTGTTGTGTGGTGCCTTATCAAAGTTATTAGGAGGTATAAATTTGATATGGTGTGACGGGAAGCCGATTCGAGGGCATGAATTTCCCTAAGCCACTCGCACGTGTGTGTGTGAGTTCATACCAACTGTGTGTGTATGTGTCTCACCTTCTTGGATTTCTCACCCAGTGGACAACCTGGAGTTGTGTTGCCTCAGAGTGAGTGTGCATTTTTCAGACAAACAACCTTGATCTAATCCACATCATGTTGGACAAACGATCGAAGCTTGATCCACCCCTTCCTTTTATTTTTCTTCTCTCCAGGTCTTTGGCATTGTATGATTGTGCCTTGTTGCTCTTTATATCATTTTCATGTGTTTTCTTTTGTGCCTATGTTGTTTTGTCATAGGACCTTGGTCTTGGGGGCTTGCACAACCCTCTTGATCATGGTTGTCCTATCTTACTAGCATTGGTGCATTTGGACCCCTCTTAGTGTGTTTTGGTCTAATTTAGTGTGAGTTGGAAGCAAGTTCCTCCTCCCACTAAAGTGGGGGCTAGATGTAATGATGGAAAAGGTTCGGGCCCTAACATGGCCTTGATTTAGTGTTTTCGATTTTTCTAACATATTCACATTAGGTCTGGGACCCTTGTGAACTAAATAAGATTATTGGTGCCTTATTTAAAGTGTTTTAAAGTATTGTAACACACTTTCATGCTTTTCTAGGGTTTTATTTAATAATTAGGCTTCTTTATGCTTTATTTGGCCTTATTTTACATCCACAAGCATCATTTAATGCATCTTTTCAAGGATGATCCTAACAAAAATCAACATCCAATCATAATTTAAGTGTTTTCAAGTTGTGTGGCCCATATTTGGTGGTCTGGGACTCATTCATCATCGCGGGCATATGAGTCCCACTTGGGTTTTGGGTCTCGATCCTAATTTCACACATTTCTAAGAATTTTTGAATTTGGTCCCATAAATTATGCCTAATGGGACTCATTCATCAACTTGGGTGAATGAGTCCCATGTGGCCCAAAATTAAATATAATTCAAATTTTTGGTGGGATTTTATCCTCCTATATTTGATGTCATCTTCTAGTATTGTAATTTCAGGAATTCTTGCATAATTAAGTATAAATACAAGGTTCTTCCACTCATTCTAACCCAAGAATTTTGTGAGAGAACTCTTATAGAAAGTTTGAGTTCACAAGAGAATTCAAGAGCATTCAAAGGAAAATTATCAAGTATATTAGAGAATTCTCCAAGCATCAAGCATCATGTCAAAGACTTCATGCATCATGTTTGTTTTTGAGCTAACAATTGTGATGTAGGGTTTCATGATTCAAGCTACATTTCATTCAAGATCTATCACATTCAAGAAAGAGTCAATATCTACAACCATTGGAGCCATCTCATACATGTTTTCAACTTCTTATTGTTAGGGTTTGGTGAATTGCAACATCATATTTTATTCATTCATCATTCTCCATTCTTATTCCATTTCATTTGAAGGTTTGATTACCAAAACGGATTTTGACCAAGGAAAACCCCTATCCACTAACAAAACAACATTTCCCCCTCTCTTTAGTGTGTGATTTGCAAGTTTAGATTGAATATACATTAAAGAGTGCAAGTTTGGAGAAAGTTCTCAAAGTTGTTACCTTTCATTGGAGATACTTGGAAGACTTCTACAAGTTGCAAATCGAGCTTTCGGATTTGGAAATCAATTGGGAAGCACAAAGAAGACCTTGAAGACCAAATTTAGACCTTGAAGTTTCAAAAAACCCTATCTGGACTGATTCACTAGTTTTTGCATATGAGTCCTAGTTTAGATCAAAATTCAAGTTTTTATAGATTTAGATACCCATTTGTTAGATTCCTATTTTTGCACAGAAACCCAGATTTGGGACTGATTCTCCTAGCTTGGCGTATGAGTCCCAATCAACATCAAAGTTAGAATTTTTAGCATTTTAGAGCCCCATTCAATCTCCTTCAAATTTTTAGGGGCACACATTTCATCTTGTAGCTTTCTGTTATGTTATATATATATATTTCTAGGCCATTTAGTAAAAGATTGCAGCATATTAGGGTTAAACATTATGTCTTGCATTGCATTTTTCTTTCCAAGTCTTAATTTTGTGGTGAACCCATCATTAGTGTACAATCATACCCTAGGATACCCTATTGCTAGATCTCTTCCTTTGTTCTTCATTGAATTAAGATACCTAGGGTTATCCTTGAATGTAGAGCATAGAAAGCTTGTTTCCCTAGGTCCTAAAACCCTTAGTGGTGACAATTTTCTATCTTACACTTCTTTAACATAATAACTTCTCTTAATTGATTTACCTTTATTCTCCTTAAATCTATCATTTGAAGCTTTGACTAGACATCTTGAAGCATAATGACATATCTTTCCATAATTGAAACATTTGAAAGATAAATTACATATGTATTTTCTAGTTCCCTTTATCAATTTCCTCACAAAATTTTCTTCTAGCTCATCAAACTCATCCAGATTAGATCCCTCATTCTTCTCTACTTTTCCAACTTTAAAAGTGATCTCTTTTCTTGAATCACTTGGACCAAACTCTCTCAATTTAAAGGTAGTTAAAGCATCAAACAACTGATCTCTATAATAATGATCTAAACTCTGAGCTTCTTCCATAACATAAACCTTATGATAATAAGATTTAGGAAGAGTTCTTAATACCTTCTTTACCACCTCATCTTCTTCAACTTTTCCTCCAAGGCCTCTAATGGAATTAAAAACTTCATCTACTATATGCATGTAGCATGTACTATCTTCATCTTCTATCATCCTTAGGGTCTCAAATTTAGTCTTTAGATTCTACATCTTTTCTTGCTTGACCTTATCATCTCCTTCATAGATACTTTCTAACTTTTTTGAGATCTCACCAATAGTTTTAAGACTCATAACTTTCACAAGTTTTGAATTAGAAAGACCACTCAAGAGAGAATCCTTGCTTTTCCATTTTTTATCAGACCATTTGTAGGCATTGTATATCCAAGTTTAATAGGCTTCCAAACTCCAAATCCTAGAGAAATAAGGAAACCTTCCATCTCGGTATTCTAGAATACTCAATTAGATCCATCAAATAGAAGTGCCTCCTTCTTGTGCACCATCCCAAATCTACCTCAAGTAGTTAAGCTTTCATCGAAGGAACCTTGCTCTGATATCAATTGTTGAATGCACAAGACAACTAAGAGGGGGTGAATCATTTGTACATTAAAACATCAAACCCTCATTAGCATTTATATTTGTATTAATCCTTAAACCCTTAGCAACCATTAAATCCTTATCATGCATTAGTAGAATATAAACATGAGAGATAGTAATGCAAACACATCCAAACACATGAGGACACTAGATTTACATGGAAAACCCAAGAAGGGAAAAACCATGATGAGGATTAGCTCACAGTATAAAGTAATTGCAACACCAAATAAAATAGGCTCACTGGCAGAGGGATCACTACCCAAAATAAAGAAGGGAACACTACCAAATTAGAAAGAAGATTGTTACAATGAGAAATCCATCTCAAAGCAACATAAAAGTTCCACCACTACACCACCAACACATTCACACTCTCTCTATAGAATGTATACACATCTTGATCATTACTTCCAGTAGTCTTTAGCATTAAAGATTACACTACATTTTTCACTTTCGCACTTCATGTTTGAATAGACACCACATACCAATCCTTCATCAATTCACCACCCATATATATAATCCTCAACCTTGAAAACAATCAACAAGGTCATATTTGCACCTTTAATGTGTAAATTCAAATTAGGTCAACACCAAAAAATTCCCATGGTGGAGAGGAATGAATGTGGACCACATCACACCTTAACTCATACCTAATCCACTTATAAATGTCATTCCATGCTTCCAAAAACACCAAATAAAAACCACAATTAGTGTAAAAACCCAAGGTCGATCGAACCTATGTTAACACAACTAAACATTCAAGTACACACTTCACCAAATCCAAAGACAACTCACATACCATATGCAACACTTAAACCCAATCTAGAATATTCCATCAACACCTTGAAATCCAACAAATCCTTCACAACATCATACACTTGAAGAACATACTCATTCTATACACCCAGTTAACCTTCCACACACTGTAACATATGAATCCACCCTTGCAGAGCACCAAAGCTCAAATAACTCAAACTATAGATAAATATGAACAATAATTATACTTCTAGATCTACAAAACCATAAACCATAACACGAAGAAATGTGGAGTAAAACCATTTCTCCTAGACAACACTGCAACACAATTCACACACTAGTGAACACAACGTCTATTATTGAATGATACAAAACTTGAAAATCTGGATATAACACCTCTAATCAACATATCTAAACCACACAAGAAGATCTTCTACCATGAAGAAATGTGGAGAAAAACACTGAACACTACTCTTCCACACTAAAAATTCTTTACCACAGAGTTTCCTCTTTTATTCAATTTTTCTCAAAAGCACTTGGAGAACAAGCACCAAAAACACCATCTCAACATCTCAACCACACAAGTTGTTGACCATCCACAAACATATGCTCATCAAAGAAATTGTAAAGATTGACATCAATGCTACTAGTAATGAAAAAAATAATGCAACCAATCAAAGCATCTCCATAGGTTGACATCAATGCAACAACAAACATCTATTGACATCAATGACAACACATACTTCCAAAAAACCCATCAAATGTGTGTCTGCATAAACAAGTCTGAAATACCTGTCAAGAGATCATCCCACAAAGTTGAATCAAGAATAATATGGATGTTTTGTTGCAAGAAGTCATTGGAAACTTTCAAATAAGCAACACTGAAATCTAAAGTAGAAACAGACACAAGGAAAAAAGAGTGGTCCTCAAAGAGAATACATATATCCTCAATAGTGTCATCTAGATCTGAGATGAGGAACTCTACAAATAAATAAGAGATGTCTGGTAGAAATTGGTCCTAATGAAATAAATCTAGAAGACATAAATGGTCCTACTACAATGAATCACTAGAGGCTCTCTAAGAAGAATCTCTAGAATTTAAAGCTACAATAGGTGATATCAATGTGATCTCAACATGGGGATGAGAAGCAAGAGAAGTATATGTATCATCTAAATGTTAAACATGTGCATAATACTCAAGAAACTCTAAAGAATCATCATAAAAGGGTATATTATTTACATCATCAAGTGGAATGAGGAAATTTGTAGTAGAATCATCTGAGCATGGAAAAAAAAGAGGTTTCCAAACATCTCCCAAATCTAGTTCCAAAGTGTGTGGGGACATTCAATGTTCGATATAGCCCTCATAGTGTAAGTATCAACATGAGAACCAATGAATCCTAATACATGATCAATTCTATTACCCCATGTTGATTTCCTTCTAGACACGTGTCTAGTTTAGGCATGAGCCCATAAAGGTAAGGAAAAAAAATTAGCCATCTGAGATGGGTTATAATGCCTTTTTTCCAAGACTCATAATTATGCTTATTCAAAATTATCATAGAAGGATGATAAAAAAAAACCATTCAATACAATCCTCAAATGATTACAAAAGATATCAAAAGAGAACACCGATACACTCCCACCCTTTTTAATAGTATCAAAAATCACCCCCCAATTATTATAAGGTTGGCACTTTATAGTTTAGTGCAATTACAAAGCCTTTTCCAAGATATGATGGTTAAGAGGCTCAAAATAACCAAAATTAGAAATTTTGATACAATATGAATCCAAGACAAAATCTGAAAAAATTAGCCTTGTATTTGTGTAGTGCTCTTCAATACCTTTCCAACATCTTTTTGTATCCAAAAAATGGAGCATTGAGACAAAAGTTATTAATTTTTGAAGAAATAAGCAACATACAACTTTAAACTGAAATATTTGGCATAAAATGGAAAAAAATATTTTTCAGTACCTCCATGGATGGAAAGTTCTCATCTCTAGATTTCCAACAATATCTCATTTTTTGAAAATGGACACCGTGGCAAAAAGTTATGATTTTTTTTTTTTTAATGGTTGAATTTAGCCTACAGTGACGACCCCCTGACAAAATAAAAAATTTCCAAAAAATTAAATTAATCTAAAATAGACAAATTTTAAATGAGAATAGAGTTTTTGGCCATTTAAATGCAATGGTGAGGTCTATTTGTGCCAAAAATGCTTCAATAAAAAGTTATTCACCAGATGTGAGCTTCAAACCCCTGTTTGCAACTATGTGAAATAATCTCCAAATTGGATGAAACAAAAGACAATCTTGACTTTGTCGAGCCTTTTGGACATGTTGAAATAGTAAAAAATGGTACCAATAAAACCAGAAATGCTGCAATCACCCACATCTCACAAAAAACATATGCAATATGTAGAGGTTATTAGATGTTTGCAAACCCTTTCTAATTCTCTAGATCATTCAAAATAAAAGAGAAGAGCATACAAGAAATTTACAAGATCTTACAAGAAAAATAAATCACTCAATTGAGAATCTATGAACTTAGATTTCTCAAAATAAAAGCTCTAATACCATGTTAGAAATATGAAATAGATTGAATAACCCAAAAAAAATTAAGAGAAAATCAAAGTTACGTTAACTGGAAAAACATAAAGAATGAAAACCAAGACACTAAGAGATTATATATTGTCAATGTGACACATTTGCATTAATAGCTTCCAAGCTAAAATGATACATTGCAAAGATGCATAGAACATACACATACAAGCTATGCAATGATTTTATATAAAACTAAGGAGAGGATGTAGGTGGAAAATCCAACCAATAGGAGTCGACCACCAAAAGTGGAAAGTGTTCCACCCTTTAAGGAAGGGGAAATCACACACTTATCTCCTAGGAATAAACTTAATTTATTATCCTAAGAAAGCTTAATAAAAGTGTAGGAAAAACCTAGGATTAAGGGAAATAAATTAACCCAAGTGCTACAAAAATAAAAACCTAGACCAACATTGTGAATGTGATAAGCTACACAATTGCTAAAGAGGCCTGGGAGAAGTTGAAGAGATTTATGAAGGAAATGCTAAGGTCAAGCAAGTAAATATGCATAATTTTAAAGCCAAACTTGAAACCCTAAGGGTGTCAAAAGATGAAGATATTATAGGCTACATGCTAAGGGTGGATGAAATTGTCAATGCCATCAATGGTCTTGGTGGAAAAATAGAGGAAGAAAAATTGTGAAAAAGGTATTGATAACCCTTCCTAAATCTTATAGTGCTAAATATTCTACTATTGAGGAAGCTTAGAATTTGGATCAATATTCTAGAGATCGATTTTTTAGTGCATTAACTACTTTTGAACTAAGAGAGTTTGACAAAGATGATTCAAGGAAATAAACTACTTTTGAAGTCAACAAGAAAGAGAGGAATGATGAATCTGATCTAGATGATCTTGATGAAGTGGAAGAAATTTTTGTAAGTATATTGAAAAAGGGCACTGGAAAATATAGAGGTAATTTACCTTTCAAGTGTTTCAATTGTGGTAAAATAGATCATTATGCTTCAAAATTTCCAGGCAAAGTTTCAAATGACAAACATAAAGATCATAAAGGTAAATCTTTCAAGAAGAGTTATTATGTTAAAGAAGACAATGGTACATCTAATGATGGGGAATTAGACTATCTGGATGGTGGAAGTGATGAATGCTTGTTCATGGTTTTACATGTTGAAACTAATTCTACTAACCTTGAAAGATGTGTGAATGAAACTACTCTAGAAACAGGTCATAGTATTGAAGGAACCATGTTGATTGTCTTTCATGGAAGAGAGGAGAGAAACTACTGGATAATTGAAAAACTCGTCGCTACTAAACAAAGGGAAAAAAAGAAAGCCACATGTCATGCTAGTGTTATAGTGAAACTTAAAAACCAACATAAAAAAGAATGTGCTATGAAGAATGAATGTGCTCCAACCAAGTGTTGCCACATGGACTTGGGCGGGGACCACCATATGAGTGCACATTTGTAAATGGATAAAATCAATATTAAAATGTTTAATAAAAGGGATCAAATAATTATAAGAATGATGGGGATGGTAGCACAAAATAGTTAGAGACAAAAAATCACTTAAGACCTGCATAAACATGCTCAAAATAGTCAACACAAAAATAGAAGGTTGGGGCACAAACCAAAGCTGAATGGTTCATGGTTTTAGGAATATGGATAAACCCTTTAGGAAATTACATTAAAAACCCTAGAACTTACATGTTTCAACATAAATCAAAATTATAGAGGTCCAAGCCTATTCTTAGTTCACAAACAACACATTACCTTATGTGCTAAATAGACCATCAAAGCTCTAGAAGGAAAGGACGCTTTGAATTTTTTATTATGAAATTATACTAGGTTTGGAGTGTTAGTTGGTCGTCTAACTTAGAAGGGACTTGAGTTTGGTACTCTTCTTACCATGTAATACAATAAAAATTTAGGGCACTTTTGTCATCAAGAGTATTTAGAAAGCCTAAGAAAACATCAAATTGTGGCTCTATTGGGTAGGAAATGACTTCCACAATACCTCTCTCTATCAACCAATATTTTATTTAGTGGTCTCCAATTCTCTCTTCTTAAGACTAGCTACTAGTTAGAGTGCCTTGGTTGTATGCCTTGAAGTTGTTTAAGCATGTAATTCATGTGTTGTTAAATATTATTCACAAAGCCACTAAGAAAAACATTTCTTGGTCTAACTTTAAACTAAAATTTAGGTTGGATGCCCAAGATAAGGATACCTTCCAATTTGTTATCACCATTATATCTCCCTTGATTCTTTATAAAATTGGGGTAAAGTCTCTTAAACCTTGGTGAAAAGACTTGGAATAGTACCCAAACACACCCATTCATAGCTCTAGGCCTCACAAAGGTTACATGTGGTTTTTCAATTATCTTCTTATGGTGGATCAAATTTACCTTCAATGGAATCTCTAGTCCTCTACTGGGACTTGGAATCATAGGTTTCAATATATTTGGTTGGCTATTTTGGCTCATAAATTATCCCACTATGCTTGGTTCATATTATATTAGGGCCTCCCTCAAGGTAGCTAGTTGACTCATATATATGTTCTCAATCCTCGTTGTCCCTTCTGTTGCCATATTGAGTATTTTAAGCATCTATTTTGGTTTTATCTCATATCTCAAGAATCTCAAACTTAGACCATGATTTGTTAAGCCATTCAAGCCTACAATTTTATTTTGGCATATTGTTCTTCTTGGGTATTGATATTATCTCCCACATAAACTTACCCATATTGGCATGCTTTCAAAGTAGGAGTTCTCTTCCACATTTGGAAAGATAGAAATAGTTTTTTTGTTGTTGCTCTATTGATGCTCATTTATCATTGTATATTAAATCAATGATTTTATCTAATGTTCAAAATTAGATTTAGGTGCAATATTGTAAAGTTATAGTTGTTTTTTCTCATCTTTAGGAGTTGTTGGACCATTGGGGGAATGCCCCATACACTATTTATAGAATCTCTTGATACTCTCTCTCCTCAATAAGGGTATAGGTGTGGGTGTAACTAGCTTATGATGAATGGGTAGAATCAACATGGCAATGGATCCCATTCCCATGACCATTGTGTCTCTTAGTATTTGAATCTCAAGAAAATTTCCCCTCATGGTGGATGGGACTAGACACCTTTTTCCTTAGCTCATGGGTATGGAGGCAATCCCTGCTTCGACTCAAGAAAAAATTCTTGTCTAGATTTAGCCAACTCTCCACATTGCACTTAGTATCTATAGATAATTCTCCCGAAGATGAAGAGTATGCTCTCACTGTTGGGATCTAATTGATGATGTTATCCATGCTAATGTCTAGGGAAATCTAGATGATGAAAATCCTTCTCCATTGGATTTGCCTTAGCTACTTAGTCTTTATTTAAGCTTGGGACTTTTGTGAATTAATCTTTGTGTTGGATCTCATCTACTTAGAATTTGCAATTTTTTATGAATATTGCACTATACTTTATTTAAAAAAGTAAAATAAGAAATACTCATAAAAAAGTGGTCCATCTATCATTCGTTAGCAATAAATATCATAGTGAATGATTAACCCCTTTAATAAAATTTAACTTGACCACCATTGTAACTAGTTTAATAAACTTTTGATAAGCTCACACAAGCACACATGAAAAATTTCAAAGGTGTTAAGTGGCATGTGAGGGGCGCACTTGTCACATAAGGTTAAACCTTGTTATTTTTTGGATAAGAGGGACTGGCAACATATACTTAAAGTTCTAAGCATTTAAAAATATTAACCCTTTAAAATGATGTTTCAAAATTAAGGAAAATGGTTTATTAGTATCTTCTTTGACATATATTATTATTGTAATCAAAATTACTTAACTAGCAGTTGCACGTATCAATCGATTATTTTATCATTTTTTACTTAAATTTTATATTTATTTTTGTAAAGTAAACATACAATTTTTTTTAACTTGAACTTTTAAAAATGAATTATTAGCATGTTTATTGACTAATTAAGAGTTGTTTTAAAATATTATTTGCTAAATAATTTCACTTCTATTATAGCCCTCACATTTTTCAAGGCATTTAATAATTATCTTTATACAATTTTAATATATTAATATATTAATGCATGTTTTAAAAATAATGTATAATGATCATGAATAAATTATACTATACATATATTCTAATCCATTGGTCATGGATAATTTCACTATAACACTAATTAATATATACACACCAAATGTGAAGATAAGGAAAACAAGTGTCAGATATTTTTCATGGGGTAGTCAGTAAAACTATCAATTGGTGCAATAGGTTCTACAATGGGGTAGTAGGTTCTTCAATGGGTGTTCTGTCTAAGTGTTGAGGCGCAACTGTCAGGGGTGTTCCAACAATAAATTTTGATTCACTAGCAGTTGTTAGAGGTATTTTGGTGTTTTTTTGTTCTTCAAGCAGTCCTAGTTTATCATCAATCTTCCTCAAGCAGTCACAGTATATGGAGATGTGTTTTTGTATATCAACAATCTTCCTTACGATTGTTTGATGTTTTTGGGTATTTCTAAAAAATATCAAAACAATGTGGTTGTATATAGTTGTTATCAGAGTAAGGACAAGGTGAACATAACACATTGAAGTTTAAAATTTTGCATAGTTTAGTATAGTATAACATCATGTTTTGATAAGGGCTTTTGATCAAATTTTGAAATGAAAAGACATTTTGTATCTACTATTTATATAAATAATATATATAGACTATTAGCCTTTTGCCGAAAAAAAGAAGTAACTTTTAAAATTTATGTGTCTGAGTAAATAAAAAAATTCTAAAAACAAAACAAAAGAATCATTGAGTAATGCAAAGTGACGAGTTAACAAGTTTTAAGAGGTATACAACTTGATTTTAAGACAAAAGTACATGTAAAAAGTAAAAGACTTCCTTAGACAACTTAATACCAATCTAATGGATAACACACAAGGTCCTCTAGATTAACATTGATTAGCAAATGAAGTTGCATGACATTTGAATCACTCAAAACTCAAGTTTGACTACTAGCAAACAAAAATGCACCGTATAGAAGGAATTCCTATTTCCCATTCTAACAATTTATTTTAAATATCTTATTCATAAATAACATTATTTTATTTTATTAATTATAATATAATCTAAAATTTATTATTATTATAAATTTATTTTTTTAACATTCTTTTTATTCTTTTGTATTATATTTTTCTCAATTCTATAAAATATTCGGCTGGGTCTGGTTCAATTGACTAAAACATTATGTTGGAGATGTCGTCTCCCTCATCCCCGTGGTACCAGAAGGTGTGTTGTGCCATACTCCCCTGTTCCTATAGTACCAGAAGACGTGTTGTGCATATGAAAAAAAATTACCATATATGCTTCAATTTATAGTGGAACTAGGTACTTGATTCCTGTAATCTAAAAATAAAAATTATTTTAAAATATTATACTGTAAAAGTGGCAAGACATTATCATAAAGTCTATCCATTTAGATTAAATTTTTCCCTTACAAAACAACCAATAAGTTAAAGGAACAGGCAATCGTGTCACCGACGTATCGTTTGCACATGGCTTGCATGCGTTTATAACTCTGCCTCAGATATATGCTGTACGAGACGCATTTAATGAACGTCTTCTCTACTAATAAAATCTAGCAACCAAACAGAATGAAACGTGAATTCCAATCTTGGAGCAGCATGTGGAGTTATTTCTTTCATGAAATCTTTTGCTTCTCTTGTTGAGCCATAATATATCCATTAGCACAAAGAATAATATCGTCAAGTATTTCAATAGAACATGCAGAAACAGTAGACGTTAACTGTAGCAGACAATATGCATGGCCAATCACATGCTAAACAGGATTTTCATATCTACTAGATTTGCACAAAGCAACAACTAAACTATGAGCGCTTATAATCCTCTAGTACACTACTCCCTGGTGTCCCGAATGACCCATCTTATGTCCAATCAATTTACATAGATTATTTCTGATCTGTCCTACAAATTATATAAAGCAATACGACCATGATGGCCTATGATTGCTGACAGTGGAACAGTGTTTCTTGTCCCCAGATTGCGCATTTTCACCTGGAGATTATTGTGGATTGTCATTGAGAGACAACCACCTTAATGTTTATTCTAAGATTTGTTAAAATAGTATGTGTTATTTGAAGGAAAGGTAGGATAACAGAAATTTACAGTAACTGAGTTTACTATTTTGATATTGCAATGTAAGAATTCTCTTCTGTTTACCATCTCGTACATGGTTTGTCCATAGTGGTGTCTTGAAGATTTTTCTTCCATTACAGTATTTAATCATAAGATTTTCCCTACAACAATATTGTATGAATAAGTGGGGTACTCTTTTTTTTTTGGGTGCTTGGCCAAATGTCCGTTCTAAACAATATTCAGAGATATGGTATATCAGGTCAATGATAGTGTTACTTATATTATGTGGAGATTTTTAGAATCAACATTTCAGATTATATTGGATTATCTTTCTTGATTATAAAAATCTGTATGCATCATAGTATGTTTTTTTGGATTAAACTGTGTTAGTTTTTTAAACATCAATGTTTTGGATCACACTCCATGATCCATCTTCAAGATGAGAAAGAGCTGTTGAAAGACATTAGTTTTCTCATACAACTCTTTCTCATCTTGAAGATGGATCATGGAATGTGATCCAAAACGTTGATGTTAAAAAAACTAACGCAATTTAATCCATAAAAGCATACTATGATCGATATGGATTATGGAAATCTAATGTCTTTGAATCCATATACAGTTTATATTGATAAACACTCTTAAAAAAAAAAAACAAAAAAAAAAACAAACAGTTCAAATAATAATATAGTAAAAAATAAAAAATGAAAATCTTCTTTGTATGGAACTAAAAGAATAAATTGAACTAAGAGTATATGTATACAAATGACTGAAATACGGTAATGTAACTTAAAAGTATATAATGTTGTCATAGATTCTATGTCTTAAACCCACTTTATTCTTGCTTTGATTTATTCTCCTTTACCTTCTTGTCAAATAGTAATCCTAGCCTCATCCTACATAAAAAATAAAAACCACCTTTATCCTACCTAAATATTTCCTTAACAAGCTTAAAACGAATGAAATCACCCATCACTAAGTAGCCCCCTTCAAGATTAAGCTCCCATAAGAAAGTGGACTTTATCGACAATGCCCAAAGTTTGACACCTAATACGAAGACCTTCATTTAATTCTCCTTCCACCAATTCAAAATGAAAACTAATTAATTACTAGGGATTTTCACCTAATAAGTTTTTATCTTTGATTTCCCTAAGTAAGCTCCTTTAAAGATAATAAGTTTGCCTGAAAAGGTGAAAAATTTACTTGTTTTCAAAATTGTTCTCCCATCCTAGTTGCTTTGCTAATTTTCCATGTGTTGTTCGTCATCATAAAGGTTTTTGTGGTTATGCTTTGATTTAGAAAATATCTTAGAAAGTATCCTTAAATAGTTCCTTTATCATTATTTTGATGTGGAATCATGCTTGAAACCCCTCAAGGAAATTAATTGAGGTAAAAACATTCCTAACTTTACTTTTTACTATTCCCTATCATAAAAGTTCACTTGCAGGTCAAATACAATGAGTTCTACGAAATTCCAAATCAAGTTATAGGAATAAAGTACCCCTCAAAATAGATGAAGAACCTTTTGTGAAAGTTTTAGAAGATGGTATAACAAGGTCAAGGTTGTCAAGTTGGTTGTCAAGGAAGAATCTCATCCCATCCTAGTTCACTTTATTTCCCATTATCCCCTCCTAATCCCATCTTTCCTCCTAATCATGTAGTTCATCATATGTCACATTATCCTCTTCTAATCATATCCCATCACCTAATCCTAGTTCACCTTATTCCTCATTACCTTTTCACAATCACATTCCATCACCTAGTCATAGTTCATCATATTCCCTTATACCTATTCCCTCCTTATCTAGTCTTACCTCATTACCAAGTCCACCTTACTCACCCATATTCATTCCTTCCAATTATTTCTCACTTTATTCATCACTTTCTATCTCCAACGAACTTATCCATTCTATACCAATCCCTAATGCTATAGCCCAACCATGGTCTTTGTAACCTAATCTCATCCACCACCTTCTCCTAATTTATATGTGGGTTTGACTCACTCAACATTTAACCAAGATTAAAATTATAACAAAAATTTAACTTGTGACACTTGCACTCTTTCTGCCACTCATATTTTAAACCCTCACTTTACTTCCTAGTGATCCATTTTTCTCACTCCTTGTGCCCCATGGAACCAATTTTGGTGGGGGTTTTGTGCTTGTAGTAATTTGGTGATCTAGCAACTACTTCAGTATTGTCTATAGTGGAAGATATTTTTCTTGCACTAATAGACTATTTGAAGGAGGTGTATCTCAACAACTCTCCTTTATTTCCTACTCATTCCCTTTGCAGTGGAAATCCTTCTAGGGGTGGTTATTTTGGTGGAGATGATGATCCTATGTTGTTTACTATGGATATGAGTTGTTATTTATCTACAACTATGTATCTCACCCTCCTCCTTAGTATAAAAATCTATCACATATTTGCACTCATTCCGATCTCATGCTATGTGGATAAGTGGTTACTGACAACATAACTCATTATGCTCATTGTGCCTTAATTTATAGATTTAATACCCTTATCCCACTCTACCTAACTTACATAAGTGGGTATTGGAATCTTTGAGGCCCCTTTATAAAGGAAAAAAATAAACTTTACCATTCTTTCAAAGGTTTTTTAATTGCTATATTTAGTTCCCACATTGACATAGAGTTGATATGTGATAATAAGTTGTGGTTGTGGGGTAAGTTCTCCCTCTTTCTCAAGCTATTCTTTCTTTCATTTAATGCCCTTATATAGAGTGCTTTTATATCATATTATTTTGGATCACATTACTCAATCTTCCTCTCTATTTTTGGTAAGGCTCTTATGAAAATATTAGCAATTCTATTGGAATGTTTTTGAAGGTTGATTCAACTACTTAAAATATTTGCCACATTACCTATGCCCATTTTTTGGTGGACATTGATACATCTAAACCTCTTCGTAAGGAAGTCATTTCGATGGTGGATCATAGGCCTTAGAATATAGTTATAATCTATGAAGGTATTCCCTTCCATTGTAGGTAATGCTTCACTTCTAGACAACTTGCTCCTAATTACTCCTAGTATCATCATAAGAATGTTAGTTTGGCTATGCAGTGGAAAAATATTATCTCTAAGCACTTGATGGTTTATTTTTTTGATGGATTAAAATATGTGGATGTTTTATTCTCTCCTCATGAGTCTTTGATGGAAAGGAATAGTGTGGCCCTATGATTCCTTCTTCAAGGGATTCAATACCTCAAATTGTTCATGCGTTGGAAGTCCCTTCACCATTCATATTTTTTATTTATCTTTTTGTGATCTATCCTATTCTAACAATTTTTTATCCTCTTTTTGTGAGTGGTGTTGGCTTACCTCTAGTTTATTTTGGAACTTCCACTTTGGTGGCCATCTTCCCTGACTAGAATCTCCTCTCATGAGTTGTCCTTTATTAAGGCCTTGGATAGGAATTCCCCTCTTGCATCTCATTAGTATGAGGATCTAGATAATGAGCTTTCTTGGATAGTTGTCCAAAGAAGGAAGAAAGGTCTTCTAAAACATGTAATTAGTCCCACACTTGGGTCAAGGAGTGAGATTTGCTAGTTTATGGTTTTTTTTATTTAGTCCCCTTGTGTTCTGGTTTGTTCATGACCCTTATTGTAGTTGTGGTATTATTTGGAGGGTGAGTTCCACTAGCTTCTCTATGATCCTTTCAAATCTATTTTTAGCCTTAATAAAAGAATCCAACCAAGATAGTTTAGTCCATGATGATCAATATGCCTTTAGCACAAACATTTATCAATAACAATACAATGGAGTTGATGATCATAGGTAACATTTAGCCAAGTTATTAATGCACATCCAAATTTTTTTAAACAATGAAAATTTTATCTCTATTTTCATACACACTAAAAGGGTATGCTAGCATTTATTTTGATACATACAACCTAGTTTAATATTCCTTTCATTAATTAACAATTATTGATTTATTTTTCCCAAGTGTTAATATATTTCAAAATGCAATAAGCATGTCTTCTAAGTCACATATCATTTTTTTAAACAAACTAATGGTACACATTGTAATATCCCCAAGACAAATATCACACTTATCCCTAACAATCACACCTCCATCGATATCAACTCAAATGTCACTAGTCCTATACCCCATTTATTATTCAAGATTTTTTTAAAAACCTCACACCAATTTTTATACAACAAGATCCTCTTCCTAAAACTATTTTTTGAATAACAAGACATAATTAGTGCAATGTTGAAAAATGTCGTTTGTTACATTTTCACACTTGTTTGGGCCCTTGTGAACTAAATGGACCTAGTTGTACATTATTTAAGGTGTTGTAAAGTGTTGTACCACACTTTCATACTAATCTAGGGTTTTTATTAATAAATTTGGCTTCTTTATGCCTTGATTGGCCTTATTTTGTATCCACAAGCCTTAATTAATGCATATTTCCAAGAATAATCCCAACATAAACTAACACCCAATCATAATTCAGGTGTTTTTGGATTGTATGCCCTAGATTTAGTGATCTGGGACTCATACACCACCTCAGGCATATGGTTCCCACCTAAGTTTTGGGGCCTTGATATGGTTTTCACATGAATCTAAGTATTTTTTGAAATATGTGTCCCATAGCCTAGCCTAATGGGACTCATATGCCACTTCTAATGTATGAGTCCCATGTGGCTTAAAATTAAATTAAATTCAAATTCTTAGCTGGATTTTATCCTCCTAGATCTGATGCCAGCTTGTAGTGTTGTAAATTCAGGAAATTGGGTACAAACAAGTATAAATACAAGGTTATTTCACTCATTTTTGACCTAGCAAGTAATCAAGTCACCTAAGCTTTCAATTATTCATGCATTATAGAAAATTTGAGTTTAAAAGAGTATTCAAGTGTTTACACGAGCATTCGAGAGCCTTCAAGAGCTGATTATCAAGTGTTTTGGAGCATTATTCAAGTATCAAGCATCATGTCAAAGTCATCATGCATCGTGTTTGTTTTTGAGCTAACATTTGTGATGTAGGGTTTCATGATTCAAGCAAGTATTCAATTTAAGATCCATATCATTCAAGCAAGAGTCAAGATCTAAAACCATTGGAGCCATCTCGTACATGTTTGCAGTATTTTATTCTAGGGTTTGGAGAGTTGTAACATTATATTTTGTTCATTCATCATTCCTATTTTCAATTTTATTTCATTTCAAGGTTTGATTACCAAAACAGGGTTTGAGCAAGGAAAACCCCTTTCCACTAACAAAACAATTTTTTTCCCTCTCTCTAGTGTGTGATTTGCATATCTAGGTTGAAGACATATTGAAGGGTAAGGTTGGAAAGAAGTTGTCAAAGTTGAAAGTTGTCAACATTGTCACCTTGTTTAGAAGATCATTAAAAGACACCTACAAAGCCAAATTCAACAATTTTGATCTAGAAATCAGGTTGACAAGATAGAGTAGAGGTTGAGGAACAAATTCAAATCTTGATCCTCTAAAAAAACAAGCAAGATTGATATTCCACTTTTGGCATATGAGTCCCAATATAGTGGGGTAAACCCACAAAATTGGTTTACGATTCCGGTGAGGAAGGAAAATTACAAAAACACTCCTATGAAAGTTTTCTTTGCTTTCTAGGGGTCTACATGAACTAGGGTGTTTGAATGGACCCTAGTTTGAGAAAGTCATATTAAATGATGGGTCCCACTTTTTATGCATTTTTTTAACAAAGACAATGGAAAAGAGGGGGTTCGATCGAACCTGGGTTCAAATGAATCCAGGTTAGAGCAAAACTCCAAGGGGGGTTTGCTTGAACCTAGGTACATTCGAATCCCCCTTTTCCCCCCTACTCCCTCCTTCTCCCCCTTTGGCATGAGCTATCCATCAAATATAATTTTAATATGTTTTGGTTTTATTTGTTTTTTTAGTTTGATTAAACATAGTTTTTTCATTGAAAATGCAACTCTTTGTCCTACACATGTGGAAAAATAGCAGATTATCAAAATAAAATTCTGAAAAATATGTGCAGGCTAGGTATTGATGTCCTTGATCCAGTATTTTTTTTTGAATGTTGATACATACAAAAAAGTTATGTTGTATACAATTTTCCTATGTCTGAATTGTAATTGGTTTGACTTAGATACTTGATTAAGGAAAAAATATTCAATAGAACACTATGAAACCAAATGAAAGGGTTAGATGTTGTAGAACTTACAAATCTAAATTTGAAGAAAATAGAATTCTATCCTTCATATAATTTTTTTTATGTTGTATATGGTGAGAATCACTCCTTAAAAATGGTGTTTATTGATAAAAACTATTTTTCAAAGGAGATAGAAAAATAAGTTAAGTATGATTCCAATTTTTTTGAAAAAATATATTTAGAATCTATAGACAAAATGTCACAAATCACTATTTTTCATCTTCAAATTCCTCATGGTTTATCCACTATAGGTGCCCAAAAGTGAAGATTTAGTTAGAAAAAATTAGTTCAATGTCCAGTTTATCAAAAAATTGTAAACCAATATTGTGGGATCACCTAGTGAAATTTGTAGTTTTCAAGAGTTCTAGACTTGTCTTTGCCAAATTTTTATTCCTACCTAGAAACCCTAGTCTGGGACTAAATCACCCAAACTAGCATATGAGTCCAAGTGGACATTAAACTCAACTTTTTTAGAATTTATGATCTCCATTCAAGTTGCTACAGGTTTCCAGGTGTGCCTCACTTTTCCAACTTTATATTTAGTTTTGCATTCATTTCTATGTCATTTAGGAAAGCTTTGCATATCATTAGGTTTCATAATTAGATCTTGCATAATACTAGTCTTTCCAAGCCCTAGATTGGTGGTGAATCCTCCTTTAGTCATTAATCATACCATAGGACAACCCTATTACAAGATCTCTTTCCCCCTTCTACATTTAGATTGAGATCTCTAGGGTTTCCTTGAATGAAAGTGTAATACCCCTCCGTTTTGATTCTTGTTCAAGTTGTTTTATGCTATGTTTGGTTGCAATTACTTTGATACTGGATACATTTCGTTATGAAGTTTTGATCGCTACTATTGAGTGACAAATATTATTGTGGGATGTAGTTATCTGATTATTGTTTCACTTGCATTATAGATTAATGATGTTGTAGAGTTAACATGAGATATTATTATGAGATTATTGGAATTATGATGGAAGTGTCAGTTTTGATGAGTGTATTGGTGAAGAGGACGGTTTCGCATCACTCACTTGCGAGCGCCCTGCGAATCCGTAATTCCTTCTTCACGGTGTGTATTATATGCTGGATATATTGTATGATGTTGTTTACTTAGTTGCAGGATTGCAGGTACATGACATCGACTCCACCTGGTTTCACAGGTTTGAGCGTGTCGATCCAACGGTTAAGTTGAATGGGAGATAGTAGCTAGGTAACATGTGTCAACTTTACACCCTAGCCTTAGTGTGTCATCAGTTGTGTGTGTCGAGTCTTTGTTTGTCTTGCTTTGATGTTATTTAATCCTGAAGAATTCTTGATTTGGAAATAGATATTTAGAATAATTGCATTTAAATCATATTGATGGTTATTTAATTTAAATAATGCAATGTGGATAAAAGTTTATACTTAAATTAATTAATTATATTTAAATTATTTAATTAATTAAATTTGATCCAAGGGGTTGAATTTAGTTATTAAATAATTAAATTAATTAATTAAACGTGATGCAAGAGAATGAAAGGAAATAAAAGAATTAGAATTAATTTTGGAATTTAATTCCAACGTGTGAGAATTAAATTAGAAATTGTAATTAAATGTTTATTTAGGAAATTGGTTGCAACTTTGGAAATTAATTTATTATTTGAAATTGCAAAAGTGAAATTGAAATTGAAATTAAAATTGAAATTGAAAGTGAAATTGAAATTGAAAATTGAAATTGAAATTGAAATTGAAATTGAAATATCTAATTTGCATATAATGTGAATTAGGGTTGTAAATATTGAAATTGAAATTGAAATTGAAATATCTAATTTGCATGTAATGTGAATTAGGGTTGAATTAGGTATTTTTGATTTATAAGAATATATGTTTTAATTTTAGGGCAAGAAAGTTTTTAGAAAAATACATTTTTACAGTAGGGAAGAAATTTTGGAAAATTTGCACAAAGGTTTGAAGAAAGCTTGATTGTAAAATTGATTGAAGGAAAGAGTGTTTGCATTTGTTGGATTTTGGATTGGATTCATTGGAGGGTTGAAGAAAATTCAGGAAATCTTTGGAGGAGGCTTGCATCAAAAATTCATCTCTTCCTGTAGCTTCTTGTACCAGGTTTTCCTTTTTGTGTTTTATTGTTCTTGATTGTTTTCTTTAAAATAGTAATGATTAAAGATTTGTTTGTTAAATCTGTTTTAGAAAACAAGCTTGATATTAGAAGAAAAGAATTAAATAAATTTACAGCCTTTGCTTGTGAAAATTCTTGAGTGAAAATTGTGAAAACCTTAGTTGAATTTAAATTATTTGGAGAAATTGATTTTATTGTTATTAAAATCAAACATAGAGATTGAACAATGCATTTAGAATGTTTTCAAAAAATGAAACTTTCTGTTTATTATCAAAAAGTGGATTTTAAAATATGTAGTATAGTTATATTTTCATGGTAAAATGGTCTGGTTGCGCCACCTATAACTTTACTTTCACAAACTGGGTTTTCAAGAAATTTAAAGGGTTTTTTTTCATTTTGCAATTTTCTAACCCCTGTCCAAAAATCTCAAATACCCAGATCGTAGTTTTTGAGTTATGCTTAAAACATGAGACTGCTCTTAAATTATTTTCCCATGGCTGTTCTGAAAATAAAATAATAATAAATTGATATTTATAAATATTAATATTTTATGTATTGTTATTATAATATTAAAATATTATTTAATAATATTTAATATTATAATTTATAATACTAAAGTATTATATTTATTTATATTATTTTAAATAAAATTTGTATATTAGATTAGTGGAATGAAAATTATAAACATATGGGGAAATTATTGTTTATTTTAAAATGGCATGTTAAAGTTTAATTGAAGGAGTTAAATATTTGATTTAAAGAATGCATAATTTAAAATTGAATTGTGAAATTTAAATCCATATGTAAAAGGTCCAATTATTAATTTGATTTAATTGGAAAAATATATTTATATTTTGGAATATTGATGATGAAGGATATTTTTATTTTAAATTAATCAATTTGATATTTTGTAAAGGATAGAAGATATGTTAAGGATTAAATATATTTAAATATATTAATTTATATTTAGTATATGTATATTGAAGGTATTTATCCATTTGAGAGAATAAATAATATTTTATATTATTTTATTCTTTTGTTTGCAAATTGGGTATTATTGGTGTTCTAAAAGAAATAATTAGTATGTGTAGAAAATGTATAGAGAAAGATATTTTTTAATAGAAGTAATTACTTGATTTAAAAGAAAATATTTATTTTGTTAATATGATTGAAGAAAATATATTGAAATGTATATATATATCCATGAGTATTTTCAATCAGTATTTACCTTGTTTTATTTGAGTGCGTGTAATTTAGCTTTGCATGAAGAATTTAAATGATAAGTTTTGAATGTATGGTCAAAATTGATAAGGAAAAGGATATTTAAATATATTGAAGAATTATAGAAATATTTATATTTAAATGTTTGTTTTAATTATGAGATTTAATTATAAACAATATGAATGTGTGGTCAAATAGACAAGCCAAAAGATATTTTTATTCATTGATGAAATTTCATGTTTTTAAATGGATAGTTGATGAGACATAGACTCCGGATAGAAAATTGGAAAAGATTGTTTGCAATAGTGTTAGGTTGCATTAGAAGTAAATTTAGGAACTAACTATATTGAAAAAAGGCAAATAGTTATTATGTTTTATTTTAGTTCCATAGAGTAATCTAGTCATTGTGAATGGAATATTAATGGTGTCTATATAATATGGAGCATATATATATATATGGTGTAAAATTCATTATCGTATTTTATTTTAATGAGATGCATGCAATGTATTATTGAATAAAGATTTAAAATTGGATTGTTTAGTGTATATGGAAAATTGATAGAGAAACAATATGTTATTATATTAAAATGATTGAATGTGTTGAATAGAAAATTGAATGAGATGTAAGATTTGGTTAGAAAATGGAAAGAGTTTACTTGCATGGATTTATGTCGATTTAAAAGTAAATTAAGAAGTTCTTTTATTGATGAAGCAATCAATTATGTTATTTATTAATTTCTATTTAGATTAATTGAATCATTGTGATTGGATTATGAAAGAGGTATGGATTTAGTATATCCAAAAGTAGTATCTTTCTCATGATTATCTTAAAGGATTTAATTCTTTGTATTCAGTAAAGGGAAGTACGTTTAATTGTTTTAGATTTCCAATAATGAAAAGGGAAATAGGGGTTATGATTATTTTAGATGATCTACTTATCATGTCTTTGACTTTTTCAACACTACCTATTGAATGAGTATGGATTTAGGAAATCCAAATATTAGATTTGATTGATGACTTGAATGCTTTTGTTGCTATGTCGTCAAGTTGCATTGTTGGTTTTGGGATTTAGTGTTAGTCCTAAATTATAAGTCTTCCAGAAGAACTTAGAAGATAAGGGTTATTGAATCTTTATGCCATCCAGTTGTTTTCCCTTGGGTAGTGCATGTTCAGTTTTACCCGATTTTCATGAACGGGGATGTTTGCACCTCCTTGGTTTAGGAGCGGATTATGGGATCCGTGTCTCCTTGTATGGAGTGACCTTGTTATGTGGTTTCATCTTGTTGCCTCCTGTGAAAGGAGTGGACTATGTGTTGTTGCCTCCAAGATGTTTGGAGTGAGATATTTTGTACCTCCTGTGAAAGGAGTGGACTATGTGATTGTTGCCTCCAAGATGTATGGAGTGAGTTCTATTATTTGTATCCTCCTTATGTTGGAGTGGATTATGATGCCTAGTTGGTATGCACTTGTGGTTCCCTTGGTGGATTGTTTGGGTGTGTGTTGTTGAATAGAAGAGTGGCTTCTGTTAGGCGCCAGAGCCCAAAGAGGTAAACTGGATAACCTTCAGGAGTATTTAAACAAGTGATAATTAAAATAATGTACTTAGAAGATTAGGACTAACTTATCACATTAATCAAGATAATTTTACCTCACTCATAGACACAAGGGCTTGTTTAGACTTGGGATGAGTGAGAAGGCCTGAAATGGCAAGATCAACTATCTAGTTCTTGCGAGAGGTAGTTGATTCCGCATGTGTGAGTATGAGTGCCGGGATTCAGTTGAGGCCACCAGGATTACTTGTGCCGGAGCCTATGAAGAATGCCCAAAGGAGATCTCATGACAAACCTTGCGATGACACTCTATCTATGACAACTGTTGTTAATTATTTTATGTGTATGGTTATTTGAACATACTTGATCTACTTTATGTCTGGAAGCAATGTGACCTATGTCAGTGATGTTGGAGTTGTACTTGTATTGTACTTTATGTGTACATGTATGGTATTGATGTGTACTTGTATTGTATTTGATTTGTACTTATATTGTACTTGAGTTGTATTTGATTCATACTTGTATAGTGAATGAGTTGTACTTGTTAATTCATTTGGTTGGTTATAACAGTATGAGTTAGTTTGAGTCTGCCTTTGGTTAGAGGTAGTAGAATCTTGTCCATGTTACTTTGTTACTATCTCCTAGCATGGGGGGTGGGCCTTCGGGTACCACATTGGTAGGGTGGAACATGCACCAAAACCGTTGGGTCCCCATCGATCTTCAGTACTTGGTGGTGAGACATCCAGATGGACAGCTCGCAGTTCTTGTTGTATTATCTTGTATTGTAATATTTTAACTTGTATAAGTTATTTTATCCCTCTTATGTTTATGAGGTTGAATTTTGTAATCGTAATCTTTTGTACTATTGCCTCATTCTGAGAATGAGTGATGTAACTATTGGTTTAAGATAATGTTTATGAGATTGTATCTCGATTGATTATCTTTTTATGTTATGTGATATTCTTATGATGTATGATGGTGATTTCATAAAGTTCATAAGGCTATGGTTATATGTAATATGTATATGTGGGTTTAAGTAATCCTAACCTTGTAGCCTTAGAGGTTGTTGTTAACTAGTAAGTGAATGTGTATGTTAAATGCACTTTATAAAAAAAAAATTGGTTCGCTTATGATGTTAATTGCAACTTCCTTTAAGGTTACTTGGCGGGGCATTACAGAAAGAGAAGAAAACTTGTAGTTCTATGTCCTAAACCATAAGAGTTACCATTTTCCACCTTTCATTTTGGTGAACCTGCATTTACAACATTTCATTTTTTGATTTGGAGAGCATCATAGTCCCAGATTTTGCATACATTAACTTTGCATTAGTTAATTGGCATTATAGGGTTTCTAACTGTTGCATTGGTGAAAGTGCATATAGGTTGAATTTTTGCATCTTGCATCATTGAATATCATTTGAAATCTATATTTGCACTCATCCTAAACATCATACAAACTAGAAAGCACAACGTTCACTCATATGAGTCCTAGTACAGGTGGTTTTGCTTGATTTCTAGGTATTTTGTAGTGAATTTCATTCAACATTTAAACCTCTAAAAAACCCCAACTAGGACTCATACACCCCTATGGGAAATTTAGTCCCATTTCAAAATTTAAATTGCATTTCCTAGAATTTAATTCTCCATTTTTGTGTTTTTTCTTGTTTCTATTAATTATCTATTTCAATTTACAAAGTTTATGTTACTTTCATTTTGTTGCATCTAGCTTAATTTCATTTGAATTAGAATTAGAGCATAGCTTTTATCTTGTGTTCACTACGTCTTGCATTTCCTAGATTGTCCCTTGTATGATCTTTTCTACTTGGTGTCCTATTGCTAATACTATAGTGAGACAAAGTTTGAGACTCATGTCATCCCGCGATAGCACAATCGTCATGGATCTTGGGTTATCTAGTTCTTTCACTAGTAGTGTTGAGACTAGTTCAATAGGTATGGACCATACCCTTAACAAATCTTTGCCTTCAAGTAGTGTGACACATGTTGAAACAATGGTTTCTAGTATTCCACAAGAAAACATAATCCAAATTCATGAAGACTTATCAAACCTACAAAATCAAATAATTACTGAGAAAATTTCAACCACTAATATCCCTATCATAGATAACATACATCACATGATTGAAAGTGAGGATGAAGTTGACCTTATGTCTAACATAGTTCAGATCTTTGGAAAACATTTTACCTCAACCACTAGTTGTGCTTTACCTTCAAACAATGTACCAAACCAAGGAGGAATTCAAATTCCTCCTCTCACAACCATTTCCTCTATTCCTACCTACACCAACCCTCAAGTTACAACAACAATGCAACCTAAGTTAGTAATGTGATTCCTTCCTTGGGTATTTCCGCTAGCATCCCTAGTACCTTTGTGGCATTGCACGCCATATCTCCTACTAATTTACCCCCCATAAGCATTCCATTCACTACTCCCTCAAACACATATACACCTCCACCTTCTTCACCTCCATCTCAAAACACAACCAATGACACCCTCATAAATCAACTTGTGCAAACTATTTCATCCCTTCAAAAGAAAGTTTCCACCATAAACCAAAATCAAAATTTCCAACCTACATATTATGTCAAAAGCAATCCCTTATCCTTGGAGATTTAGAGAACGTTGATGCCAAAAGGTATAGAGGTGCCTAGATTTGAGAAATATGGGAGGAAAGGAGATAATTCTAACCATGTTTCCACTTATACCACCTTATGTAGTGACTTTATTCTTGAGGACAAGCTCTTAACCAAAATTTTCCCTAGATCCTTGAAGGATACCACCTTAGAATGGTTTTCTTCATTATTGAATAACTCAATTTGTTCATGCAATGAACTTTTTGAGACATTTATAAACCATTTCCAAGTGCATATATGAATCCTAAGACGACCCTAGCTGATTTTATGAGATGTAAGCAAAAACATGATGAAAAGATTACTAACTTTATTTCATGCTACCAATCGCTTTATTCCCAAATTGACGCAAAGATTCATGATGCTCACCTTTAAAGGATGTTCATTTAGAACTTGCAAACTTATATACAAGAAAATCTTATCATGATGAAGTTTCCATCCTTCTTTCACTTGTGTACTTCCCTTCATGATTATCAAAACTTGATTAGTAGTCATGACACAAAATCCAACTCTAGTCATCTTAAGAAGTCTGAATCAGAAAATTAAAACAATTATCAACCTTTTAAGAAATAGAACAAAGGCTTCCTTCAACTAAATCCCCGTAACAACCAACTCAACATGTAGATACCCAAGTAGCTACTATAAGGAAGACAACTCCTTTCACATTTGGGGATCTGTCTAGGCAATTCACTCCCTTACTTGATACCCTTCATAACATAATGCCACAACTTTTAGAATAGAAAATGATTACCTTGCCTCCTCTAAAACTTCTGATCCTAATAAACCTTTACCCATGAACTTTATATCAAATTCCCATTGCCATTATCATTGACAAAATGGACATGACATAGAACATTGTAAGTGTTCTTAAACATCTTGTGCAAGACCTCATTGATTCTAGTCAACTTTATTGGAGGTGTTAATGATCAAAGAAATAAGTTTGTTGCCCCCCCCAACCAAAAATTTCAAATCCTTACCAAACCTATGCCTAATCATAACATGTCATTTGTCAAAGCTAGCAAAATTAAAAGAATGGTGTGATGAATGTTGACATAGATGATGAAAACAATGATACTGTTGAATAAGATCCCATACATATTGATGAACAAGGTCCTACTAATGATATGGCTGGATTGATCAAAGTTATACCTCGTAAGGGCCAAACTAAAAAGCCTCTTAGCATTGCTTTCTCATCTAAAGATATACATAAACATGCACCCGATGGTCCCCTTTACATAGTCGGTTGAATATAAGATAAGCCCACTAATGGGATATTAATTGATCCCATTTATGGAGAGAATATGATCACAGTAGAATTCTTACTTATGCATGAGCTCTATCAAGAAGCATATGATAAATTGAAATCATGGATAAAGATGCATAATGGTTTCACTTTCCCTTAAATGGGATCTATCACCCTTCCCTTACAAATAGGACCAAAAAAATTAGATGTCTCATTATCCATCATCTTGATGTTAGACCAATTCTGTGTGAAGCTTGGTTACCTATGGCTATGCTCCATGGAAGCTGTGTCGTTGATCGTTCATAAATACTTAAAGTTTCCCTTTGAAAATGAGATCTTTACTATACACCATAGTGGATTTAACCCTTTGTCTTCCTGAGGGAACTTTTCATTAGATTTCTTTTGGCTGAAGCCTATGGAAGCTATTAAACCTCATGAGGACTTCTTTTTCAAATCCTATCAAAAGTTCAAAGCAAAATGTATAGTGAAACTATCCCTTAAAAACATGCCTCAAACTATTACCAAACCTACCATCCTTGATGAAACTATGATTGAACCTAAAGATATCCAAAAGAACAAAGACCAACCTAAGAGAGATCCTTTGACTATCTCCTAAAAAATAAAAAGAGATAACTAAATAAATCCCATCATGCCTCTTGAAATAAAACAAGTTTACAAAGCTAAAGAGCAAGTGGTTGAACAACCTTCCATGGTTCCTTTTGTTCCTCACCTTGGGGAAGAAAAGAAACCTATGGTTGATAAATATGCTCCTAAATAAATGAAACTTGACAATCATACTAAAAGAAACAGACATGTTGAAGAGTGTAGGTGTAGGCATCATGCTCTTGCTTGAAATGTTAACGAAGAAACAAACAAAGAAAATAAAAATCCAAACTTGACTGAAGAAATATACAATGAGTCTCCCTCTTCGCTGAAAGAAAAAGATCCTATACGATAATCACAACAGGAGCCAAATCCTTCTTTGGAAATTATCATTAGACCTCTTGTTGTGATTAATTTAGATGATGATGAAGGGATTTCTAAAATTGACGAGGAAGTGCATAATGAATTGAATATATTGTTTTCCTCTTCTATGAGCTTAAATGACAATCCTCCTAAGAAGAGTGTTGAACATGGTGATACCCTTAGTTCGGCACTTGCTATTATCCCTTTGGCTAGCTGTTCATCTTCTGCATATGATAAACACGATTGGGATGTGGATGACCTGCTATTAGGTTGACTTGCATGTGCCTTACTAGTCTTTTGCATTATTTTCCTTTCGTGTTTTGTATGTGCATAATGTGATCCCTCATACTGTTCTGTTTGATGTATCTCTCTCTCTCTCTCTCTCTCTCTCTCTCTCTCTCTCTCTCTCTCTCTATCTTTTTGAAATTTCTCTATTTATATCTACATTCGTCTCTATGTCATAAAATATTTTAACTTGTCCCTTATCTTTTATTTTCTTGTTTTTTCCTTTTTGGGGATGACGCAAGGTGTCGAGGCATTCATGTCTCTTCCATGTTGACCCGAAAGGTTTTTCTTTGTTTTTTCTATCTTTGTGTCATTCTTCTAGTTCTATGAGTATTTGGGGAATGATGAAAGTTCTGAGCTCTCTAAACAACATTGTAGTAAGAACATTCTAACCCCAAATCCATGGATCCATCATGTGTTTGGAGTTTTATTTCGGGGGAAACCTTGCTTTTCTATTTAATGAAATAGCTTTATTTTAAAACATATGACTTAGCATAGGGCTTTCCAAATTAGCTCTCATGTCCTCTTTATTATTAGAATTTATCATTTTCTACTTTAAAGTAATTTCTCACAACATGGTGTTTAGTATTTTCTTTAAAGTGGAGGCATACATTGGCATTGTTCTTTTTGTATTTCTCATGTTTCATTGTGTAGCTTTCTTACTTCATATGATGCATCTTTCACTTTGTGGATGACATTGGGTGTGATTTCGTTCAAAAGTGTGATCTCTCTTAGCATATTATATTCCTCTTAGTGGCTTGATGTGACACATTACATCCCCTAAGTTGTGAATCTTCTATTCTTTGATTGGTCCACTCTTGGAGACATTAGGCACAATTTTCCCTAAGTGGAGACCTTACATGAACTAAGCAAGACTCCTTTGAATGTTTCCTATGCTACATTTGAAATTTTGGTTATATGGCCACCTTGCATAATACACTTTGTTTGCCTATGGAGCCATCTTGTCTGTTCATTAGTTTCAAGCATACAAAGCTTTGCTTGCCTCATGAAGCTCAAAGTTCATTGTTATGTGACACCTTATCAAAGTTATCAGGAGGTATATCTTTGCTTTGGTTGAATGGGAATCCAAACCTAGGCATGAGTTTCACATAGCCACTTGCTTGTGTGTGAGTGCATACCAGTTGCATGCATATGTGTCTCACCCTTTTGGATACTCAACCAGTGGAAAGCCTGATGTTTTGTTGCCTCATAGTGAGTGTATATTTTTGGACAGACAACTTAGATCTAATCCACAACATGCGAGACAAATGGTCGAAGCTTGATTGACCCATTTTGTTTTATTTTTATTTTCTCTTTGTCTTTGGTAGTGCATGCTTGTGTCTTAATGTTGCTCCTTATATCATTTTCAAGTGTGTTCTTTTCTGCCTATATTGGTTAGTTATAAGATCTTTATCCTGGTGGCTTGCACAACACTCTTGATCATTGTCATCCTATCTTACTGGCATTGGTATATTAGGACCCCTCTTGAAGCATGTTTCTCTACTTTAGTGTGAGTTGAAAGCAAGTTCCTCCTCTCACTAAAGTGGGGGCTAAATATAGTGTCAAAAAATGTCATTTGTTACATTTTTATACTTGTTTGGGCCCTTGTGAACTAAATGGACCTAGTTGTACCTTATTTAAGGTGTTGTAAAGTGTTGTACCACACTTTCATACTAATCTAGGGTTTTCTATAATAAATTGGACTTCTTTATGCATTGATTGGCCTTATTTTGCATCCATAAGACTTAATTAATGCATCTTTTCGAGGATAATCCTGACATAAACCAGCATCCAATCATAATTCAGGTGTTTTTGGATTGTATGAAATAGATTTACAATCTGGGATTCATACACCACCTTGGGCGTATGGGTCTCACCTAATTTTTGGGGCTCCGATCTGGATTTCACACGAATCTAAGCATTTCTTGAAAAATGTGTCCCATAGGCTAGCCTAATGGGATTAATATACCACTTCTAGTGTATGAGTCTCGTGTGGCTCAAAATTAAATTAAATTCAATTTCTTGGCAGGATTTTATCCTCCTAGATCTGAAGTCGGCTTGTAGTGTTGTAATTTCAAGAAATTGAGCATAAACAACTATAAATATAAGGTTATTTCACTCATTTTTGACCTAGCAAGCAATCAAGTGACCTAAGCTTTCAAGTATTCATGCATTATAGAGAATTTGAGTTCACAAGACTATTCAAGTGTTTACAAGAGAATTCAAGAGCCTTCAAGAGCTGATTATCAAGTGTTTTGGAGAGTTATTCAAGTATAAAGCATCATGCATCATGCTTATTTTTGAGCTAACATTTGTGATGTAGGGTTTCATGATTCAAGCAAGTATTCAATTCAAGATCCATATCATTCAAGCGAGAGTCAAGATCCTCATCCATTGGAGACATCTCATACATGTTTGCAACAATTTTTTCTAGGGTTTGGTGAGTTGCAACATTATATTTTATTCATTCATCATTCCTCTTTTCCATTTGATTTCATTTCAAGGTTTGATTACCAAAATAGGATTTGACCAAGGCAAACCCCTTTCCACTAAAAAACAACACTTTTCCCTCTCTTTAGTGTGTGGTTTGCAAATCTAGGTTGAAGACATATTGAAGGGTAAGGTTGGAAAGAAGTTGTCAAAGTTGTCACCTTGTTTAGAAGATCATTAAAATACACGTATAATGCAAAATTCAACAATTTGGATCCGAAAATCAGGTTGAGAAGATAGAGAAAAGGTTGAAGAGAAGATTCAGATCTTAATCCTCTAAAAAAGCCAAGCAAGACTAATACACCACTTTTGGCATATGAGTCCCAATGTAATGAAATTTGTAGTTTTTAAGAGTTCCAAACTTGTCTCTACCAGATTTTTGTTCCTTCCTAGAAACCCTAATCTTGGACTAAATCACCTAGGCTCGCGTATGAGTCCCAGTGGACATTAAACTCATCTTTTTTAACATTTTAGGTCTCCATCCAAGTTGCTACAGGTTTTAAGGTGCCCCTTTGTACCTTTCCAATTTTATATTATATTTTACATTCATTTCTAGGTCATTTAGGGAAGCTTTGCATATCACTAGGTTTCATAATCAAATCTTGCATAATACTAGTCTTTTCAAGCCCTAGTTTGGTGGTGAACCCTTGTTTATTCATTAATCATACCATAGGACAACCCTATTGCAAGATATCTTTCCCCCTTTCTACATTCAGATTGAGATCTCTAGGGTTCCTTGAATGAAAGAGAAGAAACCTTGTAGTTCTATGTCCTAAACCATAAGAGTTACCATTTTCCACCTTTCAATTATGATACCAAATAATGAGGCATATATATTTGTCTCATAATTTGATCAAAATTATCTTTCCTTTACCACCTAGAAACTATCATGATGGTATTAATTTTATTATTTCATAAATTATTGGCTATCCTAGTTAATAATAGTGTATGTATTCCTATTTTTTTGTGTAAGAAAATGAGAATAATGATGATAATCATGGTAGAAAGATTCATTTTTATGAAGTGGGATAATTAATATTCTATTATAGATAAACTCTATGAGAAATGGGAATAAATGCCCACACCTCAAGAAACTTTGGAATGGTCACAACTCTATAATATTCACAATTCTAAAATTACAATAGGAAATATTCTAGAGAAGAAAAGGTAACATGGAAAAGGATACTTTTCTTGATACAATTATCTCCTATCTTGTAGAATTTTGTAATTTTTTTAACATGGACTATCAATCATCCAAAAAGATGTAAATATGGAGACTCCTAATTTATGACTACCTCAAATTTTTGATATCCATGTTATGGATAAAAAATTTCATTAATTACAATTGAACTTATATTGATGTATTTAGATTAAATTTTCTCAACAATAGTCATGCATTGTTTCCATGATGCTAAAGTTTAGGCATTAGTCTTTAGATATATCTCTTTGACATTCATTGAGGAATTTTTTTCGGAATGCAAATAATATAATGTATCTATTAATTTCGAATATCTTGTTTCCAAACATGTTGAAATCTACATATGGTATTTGTAAATCTTAAAAATTATATTCTCTAGATAGGTAGCCACTCAATTGGAGAAATATTATAGTAGATTAGATATAAGTGTGTGTGCATTAAATTTTGAGCCTAATAGAGTAAACTAGTGCAATATTAACTTAATCTACTTAAAACAAAAACAACACTCTAATTAAGCATAATATTTAGCAAACATTGATAAAACAAATAATTTCACCAAAAATAATCCTTGTTTCACCATGGAATTGTGGTTGTGTTCATGTATGGTTGGATGTGAGTGCTCATGCTAGTAGCATAAGGTTGCATATGAGGTTCATTTATAAAATGGCTTGGATTGAAGCCAATTTGTAGATTTTTGGTGTAAAGAATAAATGGATAAGATTAAAGGTAAAAGCAATGGCTCATATTGGTAGAGATCCATGTTGAGATGAGAGGGGGATAAATTTCCTCATGTGATTAGAGGAGATGGAGGGAGAGGGATTAAAGGAGAATCAATGGTGGAGATTATCCTTGGAAGAAGTGGATGGATGAGATGGAAATGGTACTTTGGAGTACCCAAGAAGGATGGAAAAGTACTTTGACCCATGTGACATGGTACGAAGTCCATGCCACATGTACAAAGGCCCATTCCTTATGTACAAAATGACCACACCTTTGTACACATTGGAGGATGTGAGGGATTTGGAGGGAGTTGAATAAGATTAGGAATGTGTAAGAGGGTGATTAAGTGATTAAATGATTAAGTGGATTAGCCCACTTAATAAAAACTAGAGGAAATATAGAATTAAATAAATAGATATTTATTTAATTTTTAGGAAAGGGATATATGACTTAGGTAAATAAATAATTTGATTTATTTACTTAATGTGGACTGTAATAGGAAGAAGATTTAATGGTTTAGGTTGGAAACATGTGTGAGTAAATATGATAAACAATGATTTTATTAATAAAATAATAAAATATCATTTAATTAATAAGGGATGTGAATGAGATAATTAATTGAATAATTAAGGTCGATTCAATCAATTATAGAAGAAACAATTAGATAATTTGATGATGTGTCAATTTAGGTGTCTACAAAGTGATTTGATTTTATCTTGTTATTATGAATCATTGTGTCTATGCTTATATATATTTTTCTTTAAATAAGGTGAGTCGTTAAGTTTCTACATGCAGGTTAGTTTATTTGTGTTCTTTATTTTTATGTGTGTTATTTCACATATTTGTGGTATGATAAATTTGATTATTTAAAAAATTTAAAATAATTTGGTAGTATATCACTATATTAGAGGGATAGTTAAGTAATTATAAAATTTCCTAGTCTAGAAACTTTGTTTCCTTTCTACAATATTTTTTAAGATTTTTTTGTAGATTAAATTTCAACTGTTTTTGGTAGATTAAAATTCTAAATCTTTTCCTAGTTAGATTGTTTCAACACAATCACTTCTTTATTTATTAGTTTAAAAAAACTCATTATAGTAGGGTATCCAACCTCTTATTTCATAAATCCTTTAGATACCATCTAGTTTTGACAAAATGCAACATGATTAAATTTTAAGTCTTGATGATGCCTCCTCACCAAATGAAACTATAAGAATGCCAAAAATCTTACTAGTCACTTATCCAGTACCATTAACCTCCCCCCTCCACCATGTATCCCTATTATAGGTAATAAGGGTTGTGATATTATAGAGTATTCATAGACCACTAAAGAAAACAATTATTTATAGGATGTAATATAAACCTCTACCACTCATACATATATGCACACCATGAATATCACAGACAATGTATAGAATGCTTGAAATAAGGCGTTGAATTTCCAATCCATTTAGAATCTCACACCACCAAAGATAGACTTAGTTATCACCCATTGTCTAATAAATTACCCAAAAAAATGTTTGTTATATCATTTCCACACCTAATTTTCCAATAATTTTTAAGTTTTAAGCATACTTAAAAGTATTAATATTGTAATAAATTATATGTCTTAACCCCACCTTTAATTTTACTTTGATTTTGTAGCATCGTACATTGTCACCCTTAACAATTTCACACTATATTTTTCTCCCTCCTAAGTGCATGGAACTAATTATACATCTAATGTCCTAAATTATGCATTTCATGGCTCATTTGGACATTTATCAAGAAAACCCATTTACAAAATCAAATAAAACATTTAATATTTTTCTCTTGACACTTTACACCCCATAAAACAAGGCTAGGAAAAAGTTGCCCTAAGTGACTTGGTCCTCCTATTTTGCCTCCAAAATTTAGTATGTTAGAGTTCAAATTTTATTATTTAAATTTCAAATGTCAAATGTTGTCTATCGGGATTTAATTTTTGGGAAATTATACTAAATGCTTATAAATTCCTAGTCATGTCATCATTTGAAAGATATCTAGCATTAACAATAAGTTATTAGAAATATTGGTGATCAGGAGCAATCATTATCAAGTCAAGAGCAGTCAAGAGTAGATTTATTGCAACATTTCAACATTGGAGCACCATTTCAAGTTTAATGTGAGTTTGTTCATGTTTATGTTATCATTTTGTTTGTGAGAACTAACCCTTGTAGGTCTTCCAAGCAATCAAACCAAATTGCAATCAACCTTTTAAGTGATGTGCATGACTTCAGTCCTTCAAGAAAATCAGATTTGAGTGGTGAGTTGCAGTACATTATTGATTCAACATTCATTTATCATTTAGCCTCTATCCCTCAAAAGGATAAGCTCTCTCTTTTTTTTATGAATTTTCCATTGTGGAGGTGGAAATTCCAACACGGGGTTTGACTAAGGCAAGCCCCTAGATGGCACAAACCTTCCTCTCTCTTTGAATATGCAAGTTTTAGATCTAAAGAAGTTTAGAGGAATATTGAAGATCATTTATTTATTGTTGCATTGAAACCCTATAACTTGACAACATATAGAAACTCAGTTATCTCAGTGCCTGATGAAGATACGACAATGAGACCTAGAAGAAATAAGGCTTTGATCTGGCTACCAAGGACTTTGAAAATATATTTTAGATTCAATTACTAGGAAATAGTCACCCTAGGCAACTTAGTCCTCCAAAATCAAGCTCAACTTTATGTGACAAGTGCCCAATACTCTACCAAGTTCTTAGATCTAGTCTCATAATTTGACTTTTTGTTTCTAGTTTCTCTGTACCTATATCAGGACAATGCATTTTCATAGCCATTTAGCTACATCATTACATTTTCATAAAAAATACATTTTAAATCCCTAAATAATTTAGATCCAATGCCGACTGACTCACCTTCAAGGTTGCAAGTCAATCTAATTCCCTTGTTGATCTAAATTATAGTATTTTGTAGTGAAAAGTAGCAATCCTAATTAAACCCTAAGATCACTTTTCCTATATTACATTTTGGTAAATCTGACATATCTTACACTTACAATTTTTTATTTTTCAGTTTATAAAATCTAAAAATTGAATTTAAAACCTAGGTTATTTGAAAATCTTGGTGTTAATTTGTATTTATTTTTAAAAACTATCCATTTTTATTAGTTTTCATCATTAAAAATGAAAAAAAATGGAAAAAAAAATTGCAATTTTTTTAGATATGATCTCATGTGTTTAGGGTGTAGATCTAAATTACTTTCATTGAGAAAATTAATTTCAAAATTATTTGATCATTTATGCATGCATATTTTGATGAAAAAAATTGAAAAAGTGACAAAATTGCATAGTATTTTCATTCCAAAAGATCAAAAAGCATTAATTTTCTATATTTTTTTAGAAAAATCAATTGATTACAGTATTTAATTTCTAGAAATTATCAATTGAACATCTTCAATTGTCCTAAAAATATCCAAAATTGCATGCATGTGATTCATATAGAAAAATTGTTGGAAGAATGAAGAAGAACACATCTCTTGATATAGTTTTTTTTGTCATTGATGTTACCATGATATATGAGTTGTAACTGCAAGGTTCAAAGTCATGTTGATCTGGTATTCTGAACCAGTAATGCAGATTCGTCCTCCGGTATTTTGATCCGGATTTCCCCTTTGATGATATTTGTTACTCCAAATCTTGGTAAATGGGTTTTGGTCAATGGAAGCATGCATGGACATGATCTCATGCATACAAATGCTTGTGTTTGTCTCCAACATTATTTTTTTATTTACATTTTTGTTATTAGGTCTATCTCTGGCCAACCTAATAAGCGGTTGATGGTGCAATGGATTAAATATTGTTTGTGCAATCCATGTCGACATATAGTTGTGTGCCACATGTTTGAATTTATTTTGAGAGCTGACCTGATTGTTACCTATGGGAAAATCATATATATATACAATATTTCTTTGGATATAGATATATGAAAATTTGTGTATGCGAGTCTTGGTGGATTAAGTGTGGATGCAAAAAGAGCGAACAATGATATGCTGGCATGCAAATTTCTTGAGCTTCAAAGGAATTGAACTTGTACTCTGAGGTGTACTTACATTAGTTTATTCTCTAGCTGTAAGCCATTTTGTTACTATACATTTTGTAGGTAGTGAGCCTCCCTTTTGGATAGTGAGTCTTGTCAGTGAGCCACCCTTTTGTAATATCTTATAACCAGTTATACTATAATGTGAGTTAATCCTAACCTTGGTTTTTCCCATTCTGGGTTTTCCACGTAAAAATCTTGGTGTTCTTGTGTTATGTGCTTCATGTTTAGTTAATGCTTCTTCTCATCTTAATTATCATATGCATTGGATTAATTGGATGGTATTTGTTCAATAAGTTTAAGAAGATACTGATTCACCCCCCCTCACTATCTTGGATATTCAACAATTGGTATCAAAGCTCAGTTCCTCTGAAGAAGCCTAATAGCTTGAGGGAGATCTTGAAGATTGAAAAAATGGGTTGTAATGCAAAACTATGGACTGCCCTTGATGATGTTGAAAAAGCTAAAAATGAAAATAGAGATCTAAAAGAAAAACTTGATGAAACAAATGAATGCATTCGGAAGCTGAAAGAGAAATTAAATAAATTCAAAGAGAGACATAGAGGAATTAGTGAGAAATTGAAAAAATAAAATGAAGATGTTACCAAAATAAAGGTGCACGTGGAAGTAAAGAAGAGAATTAGAGAGTGTTTGAATGAAAAAGTAAAGAGCAAGTCTGATGAATGTTCTAGGCTTGAACAAGAAGTGGTGAGCCTAAGAGAAAAACTAGAAAAAAAAAATTCTATGAAGATAGTTTCAAGACAAGCTCTACTAGGCTTGATGAAATTATAGCAGGATAGAAAGCATCTAAAGATAAAGGAAAATTGGGGTTGGAAGCAGGTAAAAGCTCAAAAGCTATAAACAATCAAAAGACTCAAAACAAGGGAAAATAGACAAGGAATCCAAAAAGAAGACCACCCATCAGATAACCAAATGCTCAAAGGTATCCATCTTTAAATGGCACTTGTTTTTCATGCAACAAGTTTGTTCATAAGGCAAGTGAATGCAGAAGTAGGATGAATTAGTTCTCTGGTTCCTTCTTTGGACAATGCTATGCTTGTAATAAGATTGGACATAGAGCTAGTGAATGTAGAACTCAAATCATGAACTGGTTTAATGGAGGAAGAATGAATCAATCCTTTGATGGTTATTGGTATACCTACAACAAGTTTGGGCATAAAGAAAATAAGTGTAGATCAAGGATTAATGGAAGTCAAATAAATCAAAGAAATGTTGTCTATTATAATTACAACAAACCAGGAAATATTTGAAAGGTATGCAAAAGTAAAAAGGGAAAATAATCTGCTTCGATAAAGAAGAATGAACCTGTGAGGTTGACAAAGAGGAGGTTAAGAAAGAAATGAGCCAGATATGGAAAAATAAAGAAGATCCAAAATCTTATGATGCGTTTGTGCCCTCATCAGGTGCAAAAAATTCCTCTGGGAAACAGACCTAGCAAGGTCTTAGGGGGAGCTTTAGCATAAAATCTTTTGAACCCATTGATTTAGAGCGTGTAAGTATTTGGTACAAGGAGATGTTGTAAGAGATGAATAGGTAGAGGTTGTGAAAAATAAACTAGAATAAAAAGTGCATGTATTCTCGCTTGCAAGGGATATTAGGGTTTGTTAGTGTAGATGAAGGGTTTTTTCCATCTTTTCAAATTCGATTGCATTTAATGTGAATTAGGGCATCATGCTGATCTATAAAGAAAAATTGTAAAGGAATTTCAATCAATTATACATTCAAAGGAGGCGAAGAGAAATTTAGAGCAATTTAGAGCGATTTGGAGTGAATTGAAGTGTGACTTGAGAAAACCCTAGTTGTGGTTCTTCGTGAAAGAAAAAAGTATTTCTCGATTGTGTGTCATTATGAGCTTGTGAAAATTCTCTTTCTAAATCAATTAAGAGCTCGATATATAGAAAATGGCAACCCATGTAGTCGTAAATACAACAAAAAGACCAAGACCCTTCTACAAGAAATACTCAATGAAGGTTTTCGAAGATGACCCTATGGGCGCCTTCTCTTCGATTCCTCATGGTGTCATCCCTACAAAGGATACCAGAATGTAAATTAGGGTTAAGACAAAGGAATTCAATCACACCAAATTGATTGAAATATGGTTGAATGAACTCATTGGAGATAATTTCATGGTGAAACCTTAGTACTCAAATCTTGTGTCAAAGAAATTGGATTGTTGGAACAACTTCCCTGATTTTTGTTCCATTGTGGATGATCAGTATGTTAAACCAGTACTTAGTAGAATTCATGATCAGTTTTTTTAGACCAATGAGCCACATTTGATAACTAAGGAAGTGATCAATGTTATCACTAGAATCTGTAACATCGGAATGGTACTAGTGCTAAAATCAATGAAAAATGAAGTGGTGATGGATCTCACCAGTGCAACATATGATAAGAGGGCTCTCACAAAAAAGCCTATCACTAATCTAGCTATGAAGTATGCATCAATAATGATCAGACATAAAATCTACTTCACCAAAAGATAGAACTGTGTCTGCCACAACAATCTATACTGGTTTTGAAATGGATGCAAATGGTACAGATTATGATCTATGCGAGCTTCTCAAATAACATCTATTTGAGAACCTGAGAATGTCAAAGGATAAAAATCATCCTTTCAAGTTTGGTTCACTAATTGTTTTCCTTCTATTCTATTTCCTTAATAAGGCTTTCGAGAAAAGGTGAAACAGTGTTTTGGGATCCATCCCAACTAGTTGCTCATCAAATTTTTGATCATTTGCATAAGTTGGGTGATGTGAAGAACATAGAAAATGATTTGAGGCCATTCTTTTATGTATTCAAGAAAAATATGAATGAGAGAGACAAAATTATGAGGAAAATTGTTGAAAAGTATAAGAATGACATCATATTTCACGTTTCTTCTGATGAGTGTAGGGTTGAAGCAGTTGAACCCCAAACTATCTAGATTCAACCCTTGGGATACGAAATCACAGAAGAGGAAGCTGAAGGTTATGTGCATCTATTATTGAGAAGTTGAAAGGATGCTAATGAACCCCAGATTGGTACATATGCAAAAAAATCCATGGAAGTTCATTTGGAGCATAACAAAACTACAAGGAAGAAAAATGTAACTGAGATGCTCAAAAAATATTGTTACACAGATGAAAAAATATCACAAGGAAGAGCCCATGAAGAACATAAGTCTAGAGAATCATCTAGCATAAGGAGATCCGGTAGGATCCCTCCTTTCAAACTAGCTTTTGTCTTGGCTTCAATAAATATTGAGCCTAGCACCTCTAACAAAGGCAAAGGCCTGACCCCTTTTGGACTCACTACAAATTAGGAAAGAGAAAAGGTGTTCCTTCGGTAGTGCCTGCTAAGCAAGAAAGAAAAGAAAAAGCTATAAGGGAGTAGAATCTCAACATTACTGAGAACCAAGAAGACGAGGAGGAAGACCCAAATTCTAAGTTGATAAGGAAAATAAGGGTAAGTATTTCCTTTGATGAAGGTGCATCTCAAGAAACCAGTGTTGGATTGAAGAAAGTTCACTACTATTATCCTCAGAAGATGTTGATGAATAAGAAATTAGTGACCATGAAACTGATACAAAGAAGGCTAGAGTTGTAGAAGAGGTTTCATTGGACCAGGTAGAATAGAATTTCTCTTCGATAAGACCTAGTACCCCTCTTAGTCTAGATTCCTTGGTGAATAATTTAGTGCATCAAGAAAATATGGTGAAATCCACAATAGAAGTCTATAATGAAGTAGGTGAAGAAGATAAGGAAATAATAACAATGGATATTATTAAATATGTTATTATATTGGAAGTTAAGTGGGATAATGTTAAGAATGATGTACCTAAAAATTTGTGGGAAGTTTTGATGAAGAGAAGAACAGAGGTGGTTGAATTGGAAGAGATAGTAAGAGCTAAGGCATATAAGGAAATTGCATCATCTTTGTCTCTAGGTGATCTATAAACCTTGAAGAAGGTTTTTGCTAACATGTTCCAGATGAGAAGAGAGTTAATACTCTGATGACCAGAGATAAAAAGGAAATCAAAAGGATAAGGAAGGAAACAATAAATACTATTACAAGTATAATGAAAAATTATGGTATGCTTTGTGCATCCAGTACAACACCGGAATCAAGAAAAGAAACTTCTACAGATGGTGATGAAAATGTGCCTCTAGAAATGAATGACTCTGATGTCCCTCTAGAAATAGGCAGTACAAATGTTCTCCCATAAATTAATGCTACTAATAAGGGTCCAGAGAGTGAAAGACAGACTGAAGAAAATGTTGAAGCTGAAGTGCATGATGTTGCTCTGGTACGCTCTGCAGAGGAAAGGGATAATGCTAAAGAAAAATAGGACAAGGATGAAAATAACAAGGAAGAAGGAAAAGAAGAATAAAAATTAGAAGAGGAAAAGGAAAAGATTGAAGAAAAGGAGATGGAAGAAAAGAGAGCAAAGGAAGAAAAAGTTGAGGAAGAAGAGAGAAATAAGGAATCAGGTGAACTTGATAAAAATAATGAAGAAGGATCTCAGCAAGTATTGAAATTAAAAAAGTTCACCAGTGAATCCTCCTCCTCCGATGATATCTTGAAGGGCCTGCTATCTAAGCAGATCGGATTCTAGTCAGTAATTCCTTCAGAACTCCTGCAACTTCCCATGAATCAAGGCTATTTGGATCTAGAAAATATTTCTCTTATGCATAAAATGGTGTTAGGTGATGTGTTTCATGCATCCAGTAGAAGAGAAATATTGGAAATGCATCAAAAGGGAATTGAGCTTATCGAAGATAAAATTAAGGGTTTGTAGGATATCACACCTAATACGTCAGTGGGCACATCTCTCACTCCGGTAGAAAATCTGAAACTTCTATTGGACTCCTTTGAGGAGTATGACACCGGACTTGGTGAGAAAAGAAAATAGGAAATTGAAGAGAAACTGACTGAGAAAAGGCTATTGATCCTCCATGACAAGTGTGCTTTGGTACATACCAATGTAGAAAAGTGCCTTGAACCTGTAAAGGCCTGTGAATTTGAAGCAAATTCTATGCTTTCTTATTGCATAAGGTGTTCTGATGCCACACAAAGTATAAAAGATCTTATGGACTCCATTGAGTCCCAGTTGACAATTGTTTCTAGTACTTACAATGTATCCATGGATAGAGACAAATTAACTTGGAATGCCATCTCTGTGCATAAAGAATAATTTTTCATGTTACAGAAGCAAAAGGAAGGGATAATAAAAAAAATTGGTCTACTTGGTGATAATGTAAGGATGGAGTACACTCTAGTAGCCAATGCTTTGGCTAATATTGAGAAATTGTATAAGATCAATTTGACCCCAGATGCTCTGGATGATGCTGAAGAAATATTTATTGCATTAGAGTCTGAAAAAAATGTTGATATCTGCTAAACATAGTTGGGAGAATGGTAAAACAGCCTAGCAAGGCATTCTTCAGGAACTTCAAATTGCTCCCTCCTCCGAGTAAATATTTTTGGGTTTTCACATTGTTTGGGTTAAACTCCTCAAGGGGAGTTTAGTAGTTTGATTCTTTGTGTTGTACATTCTAGACCATGTGTACATTTATGTTCATACTTTTTTGGTTGCCATTTGTCCTTGATGTCAAAGGGGGAGAAACGAAAGAGAAAAAGAGTATACTCTATACATAGGAAGTCTGTAAATTCTTTTGGCACATGTTTCCATCAATGACAAAGGGGGAGATTGTTGGAAGAATGAAGAAGAACACATCTCTTGATATCTTTTTTATTGTCATTAATTTCACCATGATATATGAGTTGCAACTCCAAGGTTCAAAGTCATGTTGATCCAATATTCTGAACCAGTAATGCAAATTTGTCCTCTGGTATTTTTATCTGAATTTCCCCTCTAGTGATAGTTGTTACTCCAAATCTTGGGAAATGGGTTTTGGTTGATAAAATCATGCATAGATAGGATCTTGTGCATACATATGCTTGTATTTTTCACCAACGTCATTTTGTTATTTACATTTTTGTTATTAGGTCTATCTCTGGCCGACCTAATAACCAATTGATGGTGCAATGGATTAAATCTTGTTTGTGCAATCCATGCTGACATGTAGTTGCATGCCACATCTTTGAATTGATTTTGAGAGATGACCTAATTATTACTTATGGGAAAATCATATATATATACAAGATATCTTTGGAGATAGACATATGAAAAATTGTGTATGTGAGTGTTGGTGGATAAACTGTGGATGTGAAAAGAGCGAACAGTGATCTGTTGGCATGTGAATTTCTTGAGCTTCAAAGGTACTGAACCTACACTCTAAGGTGTACTTACATCAATTCATTCTCTTGTTGTAATCCATTTTGTTACTATACATTTTGTAGGCAGTGAGCCTCCCTTTTGGATAGTGAGTCCTAGCAGTGAGCCACCCTTTTGTAATATCTTATAACCGGTATACTATATTGTGAGTTAATCCTCACCATGATTTTTCCCATTCTGGGTTTTCCATGTAAAAATCTTGGTGTTCTTTTGTTATGTGCTTCGTGTTCAGTTAATGCTTCTACTCATCTTAATTATCATATGCATTGGATTAATTGTACGATATTTGTTCAATAAGTTTAAGAGGATACTGATTCACCCCCCCCCCTCTCAGTATCTTGGATATTCAATAAAAAATAGGTTTTGGTGCATTTCTAGAAATTTGTTGACTTTCAGACCTAAAATTTTGAGACATAGGACCATAAGACTTATAGATCAGTCCCAAATTTTAATTTTTATAAAAACACCAGCCATACATAGGTGCCCTAGGGCACCTTGTCCACCTAAAATTGCTTCATATTTTAGGTGGAAACTGATATTTGTTTCCTTTCTACAAATTTGGACTCTAATTTTTGGAATTATGTATGTACTAGGTCTGTGGGTTTTTTTATTATAGTTTATAGTATCAATCATACACATAAATGGAAATTGGAAATTAATGATTAATCCTAGAAAAAGCATAGTAATTTGATCATGGCAGATCTATTTATACAAGAACATTATATACCTACCAAGCCCTTTAGTTGTGATGAATTTGATATGTTAGATGATGTCCTTGGGGACTTCATCTCACCTAGATTGTTGACTAAGGCTTCTAACAATCCAAAAAATGTAATCATTGATACTCATGACAATCATGTTAGTTATCTCTCAATATCTCTCCTGTGAGAGTATCTTGGCACAAGATAATGAGAGAATGAAATCATTGACACATTTATTAATTTCACTTTTCCTAGTCTACATTCATCTCCCAAAATCTCCCTTGTGAGAATTTTTTGGTGTAATAGAATGCAATCATTGATAATCATGACAATCATAGTTGTTCTTCTCTCGATATCTCACCTACTTGTGAAGAAGGTATCTTGGTGCTAGAGGATCCAATAGTTGAGCGTCATGAGAATCTTTTTTGTTTCTCTCCCAATACCTCTCCTACTTGGGAAGATATTATGGTATAAGAGGATGAAATCATTGATACATTTCATTCAAAAGATAGTAAGATGGATAGCATAGATGGATATGTTAAGGTGACATCAGACCCCCCATTGATAGAAGATCATCAATAGATAATTAACTCAACTGAGGTTCTAAACACACAATTGGCTATTAGATCTTTAATTATTGGACCTCCTAATTGACCTCTCATTATAGGACCTCCTAAACCTCTTGGCCATATCTTAAACTTTGCAAAATAACTCACTAGTAATCACGTGTCACAACGACCAAGTTATCACATAGTTTCTCGCACATATAACATTCCTCGCTGTAGTGGTAAAAAATATGATCTTGTTTCAAGAAACTTCATAATAGTCCAACCAATATTTCTCTTTGGGATTTGATTCAAACATCACCTACATACCATGAGATTCTATAAGAGGCTTTGCAAAATATTGATGTCCCAACTTCTTGTAAACTAAATGATGTAGCTGCCTTGTTTGATTGTATACAAGTGAAAAATTTAGGTATTATATTCCCTCAACATGGACTACCCTCTCTTGAGATCCAAAATAAGCATGAAGCTTTAATGATAAAGGTACTCATTAATAAAACTAGTGGTAGGCATTACCCTCATAGACAATGGATCAAGACTTAATGTTTGTAACATTGATCTTCTAGATAAAATGTGTATGGATAAGAATCTTATAGAACCTAATGAAATCTCAATTTATGGATTTGATTATATTAATAAGCAACCACTAGGAGTGATCACCCTACCCTTTAAGGTTGGGCCTATGGTTTTTACTACTCATGTCCATATCATGCTAGGACCTCTTTCATACAATCTTCTCCTAGGTAGACCATGGATTTAAACCATGAAGGGAGTCCTATCTACTCTTCAGTCTGAGATGAAGTATGAATATAATAACAAGATATATACGGTTAAAGCAAACTAAAAAAGTTACAGTTAACAAGCCCAATATCGGCCTCCTATAATGTTTTAACAACTAATCCTTTACAACTCCGTGATTCAAATATTAGATATCTAACTTGAATAGCTATCTCAATCATCATGAAGGTGCATTTAAATTGTCAACCCAAGGATGTAAAATTGAAATGGGTCAGCATTGTATGTGCACTAGGAATCCAAAGTAGCCACATTCATCCTACAACTAAGAAAGACACAATATTGAAAGTAAATTGCTTGGAAGGAAACAAAATAAATGTTGTACATCAACCAATAACTAGAATAAATTAAAATGCATGATAGAAATGAAAATATGAGTGAACAAACAAGAAACTACTCTTTTATGCTTTGGTTGTAGGAATAGTCACATATTGAAATTCTAGTGGTTACAAGAACAATTAGTGCCATATTCTTAACTAATTATTGAACATAAAATAACAACTAAAATAAACTAAGGTATGGGATGGAATACTCACCAAGTGGTCCCCCTTGGATAAGTATTCCCTAAAACTAAGATAAAATCAGATGCATGAACTTATAAATTCATTTCATTTATTGGAAAACATGTGTACAAATGAGCAACATGAATGTATTACTGAAAAACTCAAGAGTACGATTATATCATCAAATTAACATTCTTCCACTCGAAAAGAGAGAGAGAGAGAGAGAGAGAGAGAGAGAGAGAGAGAGAGAGAGAGAGAGAGAGAGAGAGAGAGAGAGAGAGCTTTGAAGAAACATTAGGGAAAATGCAGAAAAGAGCAGAGGTGGCTACGCATGCACATAATCTGTTAGGCATGTTTTCCTTAATGTGAGTATGGCACAAAAATAACACTAGCACTTGCTCAAAAAACATTTAAGACCATTACAAGGTAGTTACAATCCGATTTGCATGACGAATCTCTAGTCGCCAAGAGTCTTCTCTCCATTAAATGACCACCTTGTTGACTGGTATGGCACACGAACAGTTGGTGGAATCTTCCTGATTTGTAGACCTTTAATTATTTGCATGAAAATGCTAGCACACACAACAATTGTACATCCATAATCATCTTAAAGTGACATTCGTTAATCACATGCAAAATTAACACAATCAGTTCATATAGCATGTCAATATCATTTGAAAGTTATGAAAATAACTTCATGTCCAAAGTCTATAGTTTTAAGGAAATATTATGAAAAGATACACTCCCAAGTATCAAAGTCTTATGATGACTGTAAGAAATAGAAAAGAACCCTATCAATAATTAGACCATAAACTAGACTCATCATTTCCCCCAACCTAATGTTTTGTTGGTCCTCCAACATAGGAAGAGTTGTACTTTTGTTTAGTCAATTCCCTTAAGTTGGCAACATCAAGTTGTCCCACATCAATTTTTGTCGTGTTTTAACTAGGATCCCAATAGAACCCTATTATCTTTCCAACTTGCCCCATCCCCTTCTTTCATCAGCTATGCCATACCTGTAATATCTGAAGTTTGGCACAGGCCACAATAGGATAGGTGGCTAAAAAATTAGTGGAAGCCAGAATTGCCCTTTCGTTCTTCAAAGCTACATATATCTATCAACTCTTTTAAGTGCTATGGTATATTTGTGTGTGGAATGAGGCTCTTCTTGATTCAAATCTCCAAATAGGTTGTTCCACCTCTAGGATAGGTATCCCATTACAGATTCTCCTACGGTTCTTTCCATCTCCTCATATTCTTTGTAAACTGTCTCTCTCTCAGGTAGGATCCTACAACTATAGCTTGGTTGGTATAAATTTTTTTGCCAATCCTTAAAAATATCTCTTAGATGTCTAGATTCAACCCTAATGGGAAGGGGAATGTTGGATTCAATTTTCCTATAAGCACCATGTTGCTTTCCCCAACTTATTTTGTTCTATATCCAAGATATGAACGTGCTTAATTGGACATCCCCAATGCATAACAGTGGAATCCACTCATGGTCTTTGGTCACAACAAAATTATGTAAATAAAATTCACACAAAAAAAATTTCATCTCAGGGGGAGCAATCTGAAAAGCATTGAAAATTTTAGTAGGGGTCTCAATGGAGGGGTTCAAACCTGAAACAATTCTTGCTAGCTTGAAAGAAATATTCCTCTCCTTTCAATGCATGGCATAGACCCTTAGAGGAGCCCTACATCCCAATATTTGTGGTACTAAAGTTGTCATGTCATCCACCTTCTTCTTCAAAACAACAATTTTTGCATTCTTATCCTCAATTTCCTCATCTTTCTATTCAATTTCCTTCTTTAACCTGCATTTTTATGCTTTCCATTCTTCTTCCCTTCTTTGTATTTATTTCCATAAATTCAAGATTATTGTGTTCATTGAAAAATAAGAGGGCCTATGTACTCCTACCATCATTTTACCTGGAACTTGTGCTTTCTCTTGGTAGAGTACTAGCTGCAGGGCTTCTATTTGCTCAACCAATTCTGGCTGTAGGGGTGCTACCTTTTCTCTCATTTCAATCTGCAAGGCCTCTTGTTCTTGTTCATGCTACAAGAAATCATGCTGCAGGAGTTCTTGATTTTACTCGCACGCTTGGTTTTCAACTTGCTTTGCAATATCAACAAGATCTGTCAGCATTAAATTTGTTGCTTCCTCAAACACATCCTTTTCTTCAATATTTACCTGCTCCAGTGGAGCTTTTGCATCCTCTCGTGGAATTTTTATAGGTTTAGGGATTTTCTCTAGAGGCACACTGAAGGTTGGCCTAGCTGATCTAGATTTTCTAGGAGGGCATCCATGTTTTTCTTTTGTTGCAGGAAGAATAGTGTCATCCTTCTGTTTCTTGGTGTTTGGCACTTCTTTTTCTATCATTTTATTTTTATCTTTTCCTTTCTTTAGTTCCTCCTCCTTTTGTTCCCTGGTTTTCATAAGGGTGTCCAGAGGGACATCATCCTTAGAATCGAGAAAGGAACTCTCTTTATCAGAATAATCTACCTCATGAGAACTAATCTCAATAGTTTGTTTGGCTGCAGGAGGGTTTCCACTAGGGCTTGCGATGGAAGTTAAGGCACCAAGAGTGGCCCCAACATTGTTCCTTCTCCTCCCAAACCTACGAGGTTGAGACAAAACCCTAGGTCACAAATGCTCTGGTCTAATTTGATCAATACTTAAAAATTCTTCCCAAGAAATATCATACACATCATGGAGAGAATTTTCAACTAATACTTTGATTAGACAATGGTGGGAAATAGAATTATCCCTACCTTTCTGGGTCTCAGCTTCCATGATCAAAAGAAGGTGGTATAGCACGTTGGGCACATTCATTCTCCTTCCATGCCTCATGTGGTTCACAAGCTTAAAATTCATAGAATGTAAATTTGACTGGCGATCTTTGCAAGTGATATACTTGACAACATAAAATGCTACCTACTTCCATAGCTCAGGCAAAGAAGTCCTCTTCACTCCTTTCTTGTCCATGCTCAACAAAGGGTCACTAGGTTCTGGAAATTCGGCCCTAACTGACTTGGCATCCTTGGTAGTAGGGTAATTTTCATCGTCGACAGGAAACCCTATAACTTGTACAATTCTTTCCTCCGTAGCTACGACTTCTAACCCTTTTACTGTGGCCTTTCCTTCAGACAATGTCTAGGTGAATTCTAATGGAACATCTTCATCAAAACCATTCAACTTTGAGAAATAATCTAGCCATCCATAATTTCTAAACTCGGTTAGGTAAGGTGCATCCTGTAGTAATACATCATGAAATGTGGGTTCATTTCGAATCAACCCACCTCCCATTGTTTGCAATCAAATAGTCACTATGCAAAGTTTTTTTTCTTGCAATCCTTGTCTGAATGCAAAATGTCTCCTTCCTACAACTCTGCTAAATTTTTGATGTTGGTGTCATCTGAATTTTACCTTTTTGGCTTAAGATTATGATAGGAGAAATTAAAAAAATAAAGGAGTAATAAATGTAGGATATGATTAAGGAAAATGGCGGTGGAGGATTTTCATTTCTCACATATGAGTTGTCATCTCACTTGAAATTCGAATTAGCTCAATAACTTAAATTTTTCTGACATGAACTAGTACAGACAGATTTGTAGACATGGCATTGACACGTCCCCCCAACCTAAATTTGCACATGTGTCCTTACATGTGAGGTGGAATGTCGATTTGACAGGGACAGGGAATAATTGCATCCTCTGGTGAAATTTCCATATAAATTCACAACAATTGATGTGCATGTACCTGAATTCATGGAAGATTTATTGCAAAGATCATGGAGAAAGTACCGATCACTTTTCAAGAAATCAGCCAAGCAATTAATGAAAGCGGAGCGAAATGAGGTGGAATGAAATGAAGTGAAGTGAAATGATGGTGGCGAGGTGGAAGAGAGAGAAGGGTGGAATGAATGGGTGGATGGGTGAAGAAGTGGACCACCACAAAGTGAGAATCTTTATTATGAGAAGTGACATACCTTAATTAGCTGAAAGAAGGGACATGCTGTCCATTTCCTTCAGCTGCAGGAAGTTCGGGTGCTGCATGCTGAGTGAATTGTTGTAGGAACTCTTCCTTAGAGGTTGGATTGTGATAAAATCTCAGGAAATGACCATTTACCAGCAGCTTAAACGTGAGAGGGTCAATGGTAGTAAGCTGAACAAATCCATTGGAAAATACTTCAGCCACCTCATAAGGTCCAAGCCACCTTGTCTATAATTTTCCTACATTATCCTAATATCTTGAGTCATAGAGCAGTGCCCAATCTCTAGGCTGAAATTTCTTATCCTTGATGAATTTATCATGCCACTTTATTCATTGAGTCTGCACTACCTCTATGTGATGCAAAGCTTCCTCCCTTATCTCATCCAAAGCATTCAGCTACATGATTTAATCTTTTTGTACTTCAGAAATATCCATTCCCAAATCTACTACAGTCCTAAGAGTCTTATTCTCAAATTCAATGGGCATCATGGTTGTCTTTCCATACATAAGCTCAAATGGAGTGAATCTTTTTGTTGTTTTCTAGGTGGTTCTGTAAGCCCCAACAACTTCTGGTAGCCTGCTTGCCTAATCCTTTTTATGGATAGCCACTGTTTTTGGTTAGAATGGGCTTGATTTCTCTATTAGTTACCTCAACTTGGCCATTGGCCTAGGGGTGATAAGGATTAGACTTCCTATGCCTAATTTTGTACTCATTGACCAGTGTTGTAATAAGGGTTGAAGTGAATTGAGTCCCTTGATCAATCACTATTTCTCTTGGAACCCTATAGCTTGTGAAAATTTCTTCATACAAAAATTCTGCAACCTTATTATCTCTTGCATGCTTCATGGCCTTAACTTCTACCCATTTAGTCACATAATCAGTGCATACCAAAATATAGGATTTACCTTTTGATGGAGGATCAATGGGTCCTACAAAATCCAGTCCCCACTTATCAAATGGGCCGATTAATACCTAGGGGAAAGTGGCATCTCATCAAATTTGGTTGGTCGGCCCATCCTTTGGAATCTATCACACTTCCTTGTATATATCCCTACATCCTTGTGGAGTGTTGGCTAGTAATATCTTGTGTTCAAAATCTTCATTGTTGTCCTCTTGGCTGCAAAATTTCCTCCATAGGGTTCATTATGGCATGCATGTAGAATATCATATGTATCATCTTCCCTCACACATCTCCTCATGACCTGGTCAGGTCTAGTGTAGAAAAAACATCCAGCAATCCATGAGAAAGGAAAATATTTTTCAATGAGAACTCTCCTCTCTTTTAGAGAGAAGTGAGGAGGGACTCTCCCTATGACCAGAAAATTAGCTATGTCAGCACACCAGGGTGTCTGCACACTGATGGAAAATAAGTGTTCATCAGGGAAAGAATCATTTATAAATTTATTATTCTCGGATGTGGTTAGCCTTGAAATAAAATCTACAACATTGGTCTTCCCTAGTTTATCCACAATGGTTATATCAAACTCCTGCATCAACAATAACCATCTTGCTAGCCTTCTTGAAATCAAAGGTTTATTCATGAGGTATCTATTGCTTACATGATCCGTGTACACAAAGATTTGGTAGTGTGTTATGTAATGTATGAATTTGTTTAAATAATAGATCACTACTAACATTTGTTTTTATGTCACTGTATAGCTGAATTCAGCTCCTTGCAGATTTTTCCTGACAAAGTAAATGGCGTTTTCAATAACTCCTTTCTTTTATCCTAGGATTTCTCCTATAACATAGTCTAATGCATTTGTATGGATGTGAAAAAGAAACTCCCAATTAGGTCCCTTGAGAATAGGAGCATGGGTTAAAGCTGCTTTCAAGTCAGAAAATGCCTTGTCACAGTTTGTTGTCCATTGGAACTCAACATCTTTAGTTAGGTGATTATACAATGGTCCTACCATTTTTCTGAAGTCTTTGATGAACCTCCTGTAATAACCTACATGTCCTAAGAAAATACTAACATATTTTTGTTTTGGAGGGATAGGAAGATTGGTAATCACCTCAATCTTTGCAGGATCTACTTGAATTCCTTTGTGAGAGATGTAGTAGCCAAGAACTACACCTTCCTACATCATCATGAAGCACTTCTGACTATTTAAAGATAGATTGTCGCATTCAAATCTTTGTATTACTCTCTTAAGATTTTCCAATTCTTCATTGAAATCAACACCATAAGTAGTGAAATCATCCATATAAATTTCTATGCAATCATGAGAGATGTCTAAAAATATGCTAATGACTGCCCTCTAAAAAGTTGCAAGTGCATTGCATAAGCCAAATGGAAGTACTGAGTAAGCATAGGCTCCCCACAAATAGTTAAAGGTGGTCATCTCCTGGTCTTGTGGTGTAATTTGGATCTAGTTATAGCCAATTAATCCATCAAGAAAAGAAAAGTATTGCTTTCCTACAAGTGAGTCCAGAACTTGATCTATGAATAGTAAGGGGAAATGGTCCTTTTTGGTGGTAGAGTTAAGTTCCCTGTAATCAATACAAACTCACCACTTCCATCCTTTTTTGGGAAGAATCACCAATGGGGACACCCACTGGCTATCTAAAATGGAGTAGATAAATCCTACATCTAGCAATTTTTAAAGTTCCCCTTTTACTATTTCTCTCAATGTAGGGTTAATTCTTCTTTGTGGCTACCATACTGGTGTACAATCACTTCTTATGTATATCCTATAATTGAAAATTTTAGGAGAAAATCCATTCATATCATGATAGTCCCATGCAAATGCATTCTGGTGGGTCCTTAGTAAATTTTCCAATGACAACTATTGTTCTTCACTCAATTTACTTTTGATATTCAGATATTTACCTTCTGATACTTGCACTTGTGTAGTTAATTTTACCATAATTGCTTCACTAATGCTTGGTAACTTGAGTTCATGTGGAATTAATGCATGAAACATACCTGTTACTACAGGAAATTTGACTGCAAGAAAGGCGTCTGTAGGACAAGTGGTTGTAGGAAGAGCAACTTTAGGAAAAGCAACTATAAGATGAGTGACTGTAGGATGAGCGACTGCAGGAAAAGAAGGCAGGAGTGTTTTCACTATAGTAGCAGAATTAGATACATGAGAGGATGATGTTTCCTCTACCTCATAATGGTTCTAAATTATGTGATACAATACTTCATCTTCATCTTGAAGCTATAGGAAATGACTTATGCTTAACATGATAAGTTGTGCCACAAAGTTAACTTCCTCAGCCCCTTCACCAACATGTGGCCATACTAGATTATCCTTATCATGGGATGGTTGAGCGAGAGGGTAGAGAACAAGATTTTTGGTGCTCTTTCCATCAGAAATGGTCATGTCTCTTGTTTGACATCCAATATAAGTATCTAATGTTGCTAATCATGGTCTTCCAATAATAATGGGGTACCCAACTAGTGTGGATTTAGGAGAGAGAATCATAAAATCTGCTAGGTACTCCCAAGAGTCTAAAGTTACCACTAGGTCTTCCACTATACCATCAGGCATAACAGTAGAACTATCAGCAAGTTGCATGACAATAGGAGTAGGTATCATGCTTACAATATTTAATTGTTGCAGGATGTCCTTAGTCATTACATTTATTGCTGCTCCCAAATCAATCAGAGTATTATTTATCTGCATCCCATTTATAACAACTCCTACCACAGGACTCCCTGGGTCATTATACTTGGGAACAGTCACTTTCCCAAGCATGATGTCAACAAGTTGTCCCACCACATGAACTGTAGTGGGGTCTTTCTTTTTCCCACATGGCTTCTTAAGGCATGCTTCCTTGATTGCTTTTCCATATATGGGAGCATCTTTTATGGCCTGAAATAGAGGTATCTGGACACATATATGCTTTAGCTGATCTAGAATGTCAAAAGTTGTGTCCTCCTTTTCTTTCACAATTTCCAACCTCTCATGGGGAAATGGTGGTTCAGGTTCAGTCTGCTTGGTTGGGACTGGTTCAATATTTTTTAGGTGCACAAGGCTAAATGGGGAAATTCTGAGGCTCCTCTTCTTCCATAGGAAGCTTAGTGATAATGGGTGTGGAAGAAGATGAAAAAGTAGTTCCTAAATGCAAACGAATGTCACTTACACTCACAACATATGTAGGGAATTGATTTGGATCAGCGGAATATACCGACTATTGTTGTGGTTTATTATTTGGGTTAGGTGTGAGATAGGCTAGTAGTTGAGTAGCTTTAGGTGCATTTGATCTTGAGTTAGCAGGGGGAGGCATTATAATAGGTTGCTAGGGTTGAGAAGGTGGCTTCATTTAATTGGTTGACTAATTTGGCCATTTTTGTCCTCCCCTCCATTGAGATGTTTTCTGCCAATTTACTAGAGGTGGCTACCAATTCCCCTGAGGTTGCTATCATGGGGGTGGAAAATTTTGGTGATTGGGCCAAACATTTGAAGGGTTACTCCAAGGATCTGATGGATATCCTCCATAATTTTATGGATATGGGGGTTGCCATTGATTACTAGATGAATAAGAATTAAAATATGGCCCGACAAAAGATAGTGGATATGGTGGCATACCCTATCTTGGAGCACATGGCCTCCTTTATGCAATATAGTAGACTTGATCATATTCACCCTAGACTGGCTTGAACTCGGGTTCCATCTGCTTTCTGTCAATATTAGCTACCATATTCCATCTGTAGTCCTTCTTTTGTCTGCAAGGGGCAATATTTTTCCAACATTGCTTTTGCCTCCCTTGTTTCTTTTTGGCTTGAAGTGAATCTAGCTGAGTAGCTAGATTGTTGATGATGTCTTTCTTGAAGTCTCCCAGTAAGTGAGTAATATCCATCCTTGAAACTCCACTGATAGATGACTTACCCATAGAAGATTGGTAAGCTCTCCCCTTCTTTGAAATTTCCCTAGAATAGTTCTGACTCATCTTCTTAATATCCTCCCATCAGGTCCAAGACATTTGTGCAGTTGTCATTAATTCCTCTCAAGAAAAGAAACTTCTATGATTCTTCATTGAGTGTATGGTGTGGAGATTTCTATAGGCAAAACAAAAACCTTGAAATGTAATCTTCCAAGCTCTCATCCTCCTTTTGTTGCATTCAAAGAATTTCATCTCCTCTCATGTCACTGCCTCTGTAATACTCTTGTATTTCTCAAGGAACTTCGTCTTCATGTCCTCCCAAGTCTCCATAGTATCTCTGCCTAGGCTCATGAACCATCTTAATCCAACTTCTTTCAAAGTGGTAGGAGAAAGCTTAAGCCTATGGGCATCAGTAGTATAGTCATAATTCCTACAGAGTATGGTTAAGAGACATATTAACTTTACCAAAATAAACCTAGACAGAATAACCCCGTCACAATAACCCAGGGACAAAATAACCCAGGGTCATAATAACCCATGGACAAAATAACCCATGGTCAAAATAACCCATGGACAAAATAACCCATCGTCATTTTAGATCAAGCTAGTAAACTAGAATATTAAAAAATGATTCTCATCATTACTGTCATGAAAAAGAAACTTTTCCCCTCTATTGGTAATTGTATATTCAATTGGTTTACTAGCTTGATCTAAAATGACCATGGGTTATTTTGACCACTGGTTATTCTGTCCATGGGTTACTATGACCCTAGGTTATTTTGTCCTCGGGTTATTTGGGCTGGGTTATTCTATCCAAGGTTATTTTGGTTGGGTTATTATGTCCTAATACTGCAGAGTGTATCAAACTCAAACAAGAATATATCAGGATATTTTGTGACAAGTTCATAGAACTTAGGAAGGATTGAAGCAAGGATATTTTGGAGGTTGTCTAATTCATTCTAATGAGAAATGGGTAAAGGAAAAGATGGTTTGTTAGGTCTTTTCCCATTTGCATCACCCATGCCTACTTGATGAAGTTCCAAAGCAAAGGGGTCTTCAATCAGATTTTGATCTTCAGAGGAAACTTCAGAACTGGTCAAATCTAGAAATGTATCAGCAAAAAGGTTTGGCGCTTCTTCTTCTTCATTTCTTGGTAGGTTTTGATACTCAACTATCTTAAATAGATTAGGATTGTTAGGAAGGAATCTTCCACATGCATCTCTTCTCCTTTCTCTATGCATATGGTATCAACTCACTCTTAGCCCACTCACACAAAGAATTGGAAAAAGAATAGGGGGGTCATAACTCTTCTAAATGAGAGGGATATATTAAGAAAAAACTCCAGAAATACTACAACAAAAAAAAACTAACAATGACTCCAAAGAACTTCCTAGTTTGACACCATCCCCGACAACGACACCAAAAATGTTGACCTCCTATAATTTTTTAACAACTAAGCCTTTATAGTTGTGATTCAGAGATTAGAAATCTAACATAAATAGTTATCTAAATCATCATGAAGGTGCATTTAAATTGTCAACCTAGGGACGTAAACTTGAAATGGGTCAGCACCGTATGTGCATTAGGAGTCCAAAGTAGCCACATTCATCCTACAACTAAGAAAGACACAATACTGACAGTAAATTGATTGGAAGGAAATAACATAAATGTTGAACATCAACCAATAACTAGACTAAACTAAAATGCATGACATAAATGAAAATCAGAGCAAACAAATAGGAAACTACTCTGTTATGCTTTGGCTGCAGGAATAACCACAAAATGGAATTCTAGTGGCTATAGGAATAGTCAGTGCCAAATTCTTAACTAATTATTGAACACAAAATAACAACTAAAATAAACTAAGGTACGGGAAAAAATACTCACCAAGTGGCCCCCCTTGGATAAGTATTCCCTAAAACTAAGATAGACTTAGATGCATGAACTTATAACTTCATTTCATTTATTGGAAAATATGAGTACAAATGACAAACATGATTGTATTACTGAAAAACTCAAGAGTGTGATTACATCAACAAATTAACATTCTTCCACTTGGAAAAAGAGAGAGTGAGAGAGGGAGAGCTACAAAGGAACATCAGAGCCCTATTTAAACACCTAACAAGGTGGTCAACTCTAGTAGATGTGGAGGATGCCACATTAGGGAAAATATGGAAAAGAGAAGAGGCAGCTATGCATGCACATAATCAGTCAGGCACGTTTTCCTTAACGCGAGTCTGGCACAGAAATAATGCCAACACTTGCTCAACAACATTTAAGACTGTTTCACGGCAGTTACAATCCGATTTGCATGAGGAATCTCCAGCTGCCAAGAGTCTTGTCTCCATTAAATGACCACCTTGTTGACAAATATGGCACATGACCAGCTAGTGAAATCTTCCTAATTTGCAGACCTTTAACTATCTACATGACAATGTTAGCACACACAACAACTGCACATCCATAATCATCTTAAAGAGACATTCATTAATCACATGCAAAATTAACACAGTCAGATCATATAGGATGTCAATATCATTTGAAAGTTATGAAAATAACTTCATGTTCAAAGTCTATAGTTTTAAGGAAATATTATGAAAAGATCAACTCCCAAGTATCAAAGTCTTATGATGACTGTAGGAAATGAACAACAATCCTATCAATAATTAGACCATAAACTAGACTCATCATCCAAGATGATCATAGCACTTCCAACTCTCTTAATACTTTGATTCCAACTTCAAAGATAGAACCTATACAAGATGATGATAATCATAATTTCATTCCACCAACAACAAAGTGCTTAGATGAGGCTGAAATCACAATAGTATGTCTCACTTTTTGGCCAATATGGACATTTATATCAATATTTTTATCAAAATTCTCACCTTCTAAGACTCATAGCAGCTAAACCATTAACAATTTGAAGATGATGCGAACTTGTGATTTGTGGTAATTTGTGTGTAGATTCTAAATATATATTTTTAATTTTTTTGAAAATAAATCATGAATTTTTCAACATCTCCTTTAATAACTAGTTTTAAATAGTAAACAATTTTTTAGAAAGTAACGTTTATGTCATCAAACATAACCTTTTTAGAAAGGATAAAATTATAATATTTAAAATATAGATTCTTAACATCAATATCTAGGGCAAGGATATTTTTTAATAGTTTTTTGTTACATATTTTTTAATTAATTCTTAAAGTCAGTGTAACTATAATTTGGATATAGGTTTATGTCATCAAACATACCTTTTTTTGTATATATTAAAATTAAAGGGCGGGTGCAAAAAGATGGGGGCCGAAAAAGTGGTCAACTTTTTCATTTTTTTTTAAAAGCTATAACATGAGCGCATTATAATGCACTCACATTATAACACACTAGATTTATTGCTTGGAGTGATTGATCTTGAGGCTCAATCACTCCCAAGCTATAATGTTCTCACGTTATAACATGAGTGTGTTATAGCTTATTTAAAAATAAATAAAAAATCCTCATTCTATGTTTTTTGCAACTTTTTGTTTTGTCTATGGCTTGAAACCCTTGCATAATGCGCTCATGCTTTTGGAAGGCCAAATCTACTTCAATTATTTACTGAATCTTCATCAAAATGTCACTATGCCATTGATGAGCCCATTTATTAGCTATTTTTTTTGTTATCTTTATGCTTCTTATAAGATATTCCTAAGATAATTATTCCTACAATATTTCATATTTTATGTTTATTATGCATACCTTGAATTTGGTTAAAGTATATGAAAATGCAATTATGATATGATGGTGTTACTTGATTTGTACGTGAATATGTATGAATTATGATTCATATCTATGTTTAATCATGGTAGTTAGTGTTGTGTGTGTGTTTTATGAACTAACCCCTTGCATCCAGAGAAGACACTACAACCCACAACAACTGCAAAATGTAACCCATAGCCGAAGGAGTTCTTGGATAGAAAAATAGGAGATATTCCTAAATACACTAAGCACAATAAATAAAACATGGAGACACCTAATGAACACAATAGTGCATCATTATGACAATCAATAAAGGCATTAAAGAAGGAGAACCCTCTTATCATTAGGATTTTGGTGTAACTGATTTTGCATTCCATGTTCTAGTTTTGATATTACAGAGTTCTATTCCTATTTGGATTCTTATTTATTTTCAATTGCAATTAGATAAAGGTAAAAGAAAAAAGATGAGTCCATGAAACCTGGAAGTTTTTTCCTTAGAAAAAATATGAAATTGGCCTCAAAAAAATTGGATCATGTTTTTTAATAAATGGGATCTCATTTAGGTTTAGGGTCCCGAGCCAAAAATGTGATCCCGTTTCTTAAAAAATGGGAATCCCATTTTAAAATGGCCTGCTAAAAAAAAGGCCGTTAAAAAATGGGATCCCAATTTTGAATGGGCCACTAAAAAATGGGTCGTTAAAAAATGGGGGGCTGTTAAAAAACATGATCCTATTTTTTAATGGCTCATTTTTTAGTAGCCTGTTAAAAAATGAGATCTCATTTTTAACGGTCCATTTTAATATGTGATCCCATTTTTTAATGACCCATTTAAAAATGGGATCCTATTTTTTAATGGCCCATTTTAAAACGGGATCTCGTTTTGCAAAATGTGATCCTGTTTTATAGAACAAGATCCTATTTTCAAAATGGGATCCCATTTCATTCAAGTATAATTTTTTCATAATTTTATGAAACGAGATTCTGTTTAGGATCCCTTTTTAAATTTTTTTGGGTTTTGGTCGGGTTTTTGCTTTTTTTTTTTCAGTTCGAGAAAAGGCTTGGGGACCCGAACCTAAGCCTTGGACCTGGTTTGACCTACAAGTTGAAGGTCTTGGCAATTCCACAAGAAAATAACAACTTTGGGCATATGTTTGAAGACCTTTTTTGCAGAATTTTTTGACGAAATTAAAATCTATTATAGATGAGATAGTATAGATTCCAAACATGTAATTTTTTTACAATTGGATTAATTTTTTTATTTTTCAGTTAATTTCTGATGAAATAGGTCAATAAACTTGAATTATTAGGGGTTTTAGTATTTTAATATCTTTTTATTAATATAATTTTTTGACGAACAGATTGCATGAAAGCGTACTTTAGACAATTCTTTTCAATTAAAAAAAAATTCAAACAGTGATAAGTTTAGGTCATCTTATGCGTGGCGTACACGATGATTTTTCAAAACACCAAATATAGCGAATAAAAAAATAATAAAAAAATATTCAATAAAAAAATACACAAAAGTATGGAAAGCGTGCTTTAGTGAGTTATAAATATTTTCCCAAAAGGATTTAGAAAAATATGATTATTTAGGTCAAAATATGGGTGACATACACGTGCATGGTATGGTAAAAAAAAGTGAGTTAAGTAGTGGTTTTTAGAAATGCCTATTGAAAATCAATTTATATCATCTAGCTATTGAAATAAATTATATATTTGGAAACTAGACTCTGAGTACTACATTTTATGATTATTGACTTTTCCAAGATTCCATCTCTAAGTGCTTCAAATTTTAAGGTCAAATGTGTCAAATTTTGAAAAATAGGGAAAACACTTCCACTAAATGGCCAAAAAGTGGACTCAACTTCTTGCCAGCACCCATAGCTAAATCTTAATTATGCTCTAATATCTAGGGAGTTGTAATTAATGGTTTCAGTTTAGAGTTTTATTCTGAATAAACTCCCCCATGCATGTATATAGCCGATGGTTGAGTCTTTAGGATAGTTAGTCGATTAATCTTTCATTTGTGGATTTGGTTATCAAATTTTTTTCAATTTTCAATTGTTAATTCACAAACATGTTGATTGTTCAAACATGGTATTTCTAAATACAATCTTTGAGCAAGATTTCATGTGATATTTTGGAATGTGTAATAAATGATCTTGAGTTGATATGATTTATTTGAATCTAAGGGTTTAGATTTGGTTTATTTTAGTGGAGAAAACCACTTGAGCAAGGGCCACTCAAGGTACTGTCCTTCACTACATTTACAATATTGATTTCTGTTAGTAATTACTTCATAATTACATAATAAGTTAAGAGAGATTCTCATATCAAGTTATCAATAATTGTTGTTCATGTTCACAATTTCATTCATTTAACTTGTAGTAATCTGGAGTGCATAATAGGTTCAATTACCAGTTTCCAATTTATTTTATTGATTTACTTGTTAACAATATTTCAGTCACAAATTATGCTATAGGTACCCATAGCCACAACACCAGCTTTACTTCTTTCACTGTTATGCATGTTTATGATTTTTTAGTAAGTATAATACCTTCACTAGGATAATTTAGGAAATCTTGGGTCTTTGAAATCACATACAGTTCTAGTACCATCACAAGCCTACTAGCCTTGGTGAATAATTTAGTGATAGTCTTTTCAAATTTAAGTGGACTGTTTAGCCAAGTTTTCCCCTAAATTGTGTGATTGCCACCAAGTTTATTAGACATTAGAGTGGACTCTAAATTTTTGGCAATGTTGTTAGGTATGGTGATGTTGGAAGAATGAAGAAGAAAACCTTCGATGTTTTTTCATTGATGCCAACATTGTTTGGTGACTTCCTTTGCCCATCTAGTAGACTATGTTTTTGTTACCTCGATCCGATAATTTGGTCCGAAATCACTTATAGTAGAATATCAACCTATATGATTTTGATATGTTATTCAATATTGTTAGATGCTACCTTGGATAGGAATTCAAAAAAATTGGTTGAATAGGCCAAAATAAATAAACGACGGTAGTGCAGCTTATAGTTTTTGGTATGGTCTACATCTGGTTGACTCAATTATGTGGTTTATGTTTCATGAATGCTTAAAGTGATTTTTTTTTGGTCTAGGCCAACCTAACTTATGATTGACATGTTTTGTTTTGAGCACCAAAGAAATTTTTGTTTTTAGCTGACAAGATATTTTGAGTTGAGTATGCTTACATCTAATTAGGCTGACCTAATGGATGTATAAAATTGTAACCGTGTATATATATGTGTATTACACAAAAAACAGATAAGTGATGGTGTGAGAGATATGATAAGTAATGAGAAGTGATGCAAATTTGTGGTGTTATGCAAAGTTGTTGGTAGTTACTATATGCTTTCAAACCGAAGCAAATTTTTTATTTTCCAGAGCTTAATTGGAATTGAACTCAACACATAGAAGGTGTATTTCATCATTTCATCTTTTTGGTAGTGAGCCACACCCTTTTTTTGTAATCTTCACAGGCTATGAGCCCTTCAAAGATAGTGAGTCCTATCAATGTGCCCTGTAATATCTTATGATTGGTTATAATACATTGTGAGTTAATCCTCACCATGGTTTTTCCCATTTTGGGTTTTCCACATAAAAAATCTTGGTGTTCATGTGTCATGTGATGTGATTCCATTTATGTTTTTGTTTACAGTTGTAGTAGGATATTTTTTAATTATTGAATGGTAAGTAGTTAAATGGTTTAGTGGAATATTGATTCACCCCCCTCTCAGTATTTTGAATGTTCAGCAATTGGTATCAGATCTTGGTTCCTTTGGAAAAGTTTAACAACTTAAGGAAGATCTTGAAGTTTGAACACATGGCTGATAAAAAGTATCTTGTTCCTCCAAAAGAGATCTCTCCAATTGAATAATTCCATACTGCTCTTGAAGACCTAGACAAAAGTGAAAATGAGAAAGAAAATTTGAAGGAAAACTTGAGTGAAGCAAATGAATGCATCAAAAAGTTAAGAGAGAAAATCAAGAAGTTCAAAGAAAGGCATAGAGAAGTTAGTGATCAGTTGAAGAAAGAAAATGAAGAGATCACCAGACGAAAGGTGTAAGTGGAAGAAAAGAAAATAATTGAAGAATGTCATAAAGTTGAAATTTAAAACAAAATTGATGAATGTGAAAAGCTTGAACAAGAAGTGGTAACCCTAAGGTATGACCTAGAGAAAGCAAGAGATCATGAGAATAAATTCAAAGAAAGTGCTACAATGCTTAATGAATTGATTTCATTTCATAAACCGGTCATAGATAAAGGTGGTTTGGGACTTGAAGAAGGACAAAGCTCAAAAGAAAATCAAACTCCCGAGAAGGTTGTCAATCAAAAGAAGACTCAAGACAATAATAGATAGATCAAGAACCAAAGAAGTAGTGTTGGAAGAACTCCCATCCGACAACCAAATGCTTAAAGGTACCCATATTTTAATGGTGTTTGATTTTAATGCAATAAATTTGGTCATAGGGTGACAAAATGTGGAAGTAGAACGAATCAGAATATTGGATTCTTTGCTTGACAATGTTTTGATTACAATAAATGTGGACATAGAGCTACTGAGTGTAGAAGTTAGATAATGATGATGAAAAGATTCAATACTGGTAGAATGGTTTTCAACATTGGTAGAATGTTTCAATAATTTCAAGGCTTTTTCTACACATGTAATGCATCTGGATATAAAGCTAGCTAGTGTAGATCAAGGTTGAATAAAAATTAGTTTAGTCAGAAGAATGTTGTATGCCACACCTATAACAAACTAGGACATATTGCAAAATTCTATAGAAGTAAAAGTGGAAAGAAACATGATCTAGAACAAAAGAATAAACCTGTGGATAAAGTGGTTCCTATTGAAGTCATAAAGGAAATGGAGAAGATTTGGAAGAAAAAGGAAGAACCTAAGAGTAAGGATGAATCAAATGCATCTATACCTGAATCTGGTGTAGATACTTCTTCTAAAAACTAAATCCAATAATGGTCTTAGGGGGAGTAGTAATAGAGAAATCTAACAAACCCTCGACATAAGAGGATTCAAGTAGTGACACAAGGATATATGATGTAAGATGTTATTCTGAAAATGTTGATGAAATACATGCTACTATGTATACATCTACCCCTTCAAATGATATAGAGGAGACAACTAGTAAACAAACTCAAGGTCAACATAAAGATGAATCTGGTAATGATCCAAAAGAACACCATGAGAATACCAGAGACAATGGAGAAAAAGACAAGGAAGAAGATGAAGGAAGCAAGGATAAAAATAATAATGATGATAAAGATGATAAGGACAAGAGGGAATCCACTAAGACACATGTACACCACTTATGTAATTCTGAAGAATCAAAAGGGAATCTACAATATTTGCAACAAGTCTCCTAGAAAAGACTTAAATATTTAACTCCCAACATGATGTAATGTGATCACCACTACCCACCTCAGCATCCATCGAGTCCCACCTAGGTACTCTTCATAAGTTACTGAGACAACCATCGTGCCACATAACAACTTGGAACTGGTCAGGTCCACCACAACATGTGTTTGAAGCTTACATACCCCACAAGAGTCACTCGAGACCCACCAAAAGAGGCATAGGGCTAGTGGGCACCATTGATTTGAAACAAAATTGATCAAGCCAATAGGTGTCAAACACTCATTTAATTTCACTCGCTTCATAAGTTTGTGAATCCTCACCACAAATGAGCGCGGAATAAATGAGCACTGTTGGGTCATGCACATCACAACCATAGATCAAGGTCACCTTTAACGGATACATTGTGGTCCCTATAGTCACTATGACATCCACATCACTACTGAAAAACCAACGCTCACTCAGGATTGTTGTCACTAAAAAACCAAACTTCACAACCTCCATCGGAGGTTATGAAATTCCCAAAACTTGCAACATGCCAATAAGCATAAGATCCCCAAAGTCGCTAAGTTGAAAAGTTATGAAAATTCAGAACCCCACGACATAGGTTTCAAAGTTTCAACTTTCCGTGATCTAGCGATAGGTATGTCAGAAAGTTATGAATTTCAACAACCCCATGACATGAGTTCCAAAGCTAGAATTTTAAATGATCCTGTGACATACAAGCCGAATAAGGGAAGAACACAACTGCTCTAGGAAGTCGATCAAGCCAGTAAATTTGAGTCACATTTCTCAACATTCTCCCTCTTGAAAAAGAACTTATTGTCTCCTTCCAAAGCTAGAAGTTATTGTATTAGCCATCCATGCAACCAATAAGATCCTCACCCAATACTTCCATGCTCCACTAAGACACTTTCACCAACATCTAAGATGTCCACCATCTCAAGCAACAATTCCTACCATCCTCCAAAGGACAAGAACAAGCCATGGTGAATATGCACCAATCTAAAGAACATAAGCACCAAATCCATTTGATAGAAAAGGCTATAATATACTTCCACCACTTCGTTGTGCTCACAAGAACACATCTGTGAAGACATTCTCCAGAAAGAAGATAAAACACCAGTTAGAACAACAACCATAACACTAACTGCACCCATCCAGTTGATCAACCCATGTGACTGAAAATAGCACACACAAAAAGTGCTACTCCATCCAATCACACATACCTCTAGGGTATCCACATCAGTAGACTTATGCCACTCCATAACCAACCCATTAATAGAAAATACAAGATCCACATGCCAACCAGTTGAAGAAGACAAAACACATCTAGGAACTCCCACTACACAGCTAATAAATCTGACAAGATCAATGCATACCAAGTCTACTAATAGTATAATAAAGAGAGTGTAAACATGTAGTTTGAAGGAATCATCCAAAATGATATGCACAACCTATAATTAAATAAAAAAAAAAACTCTCACCAAAATTCTTCATAGCTCTCCCAAGTTCTCCACACCCAACAAAAGAAAGAGATTAAGAACCTCCATGTCATCACCCAAGATCACGAGTGAAAACACATGACCATAGGCTAGTGATCACTAGAGCTCTGACCAAATATCAAAACAATGTAATGTGAGAAAAAACATCCAAGAAGATAACCAAGACCAAAGAGAGCACTTCTGCACATCATGTACCTATAGAAAAATCCTCCTACATACACCTCTTAAATTCCAACTATGTCAAGTATGATCTCCTTCACAAACCCAAGAGAAAACCCTTAACAACATCCAACTATTCAATCACCATGATCAAATATAAAACATATATATCATTAAATCAACATGGATGCAAGCCTCTCATAGAAGATCAAAACTATTTCATTTCCCATTTCAGGAAGGATGCCCAATGCATCTCCTAAACTCAACATCAATGAATGTAATCATAGTGCATAAGGAGATAACCATGATATCCATTTCTCGTAATAAATCCTTCAAAATCATCTAATAGAAATTCAAGATCCATATCCATGAAAGAAATCATAAAGATACATGCTAAACCAATCCTCAAATGAGTATCCAAATCCAAACCTCATGAATCAACTCATTCTGTGAGAATCAAAGCATGAAGACATCTAAAAGTGATAATGGTAAATACCTTTCAAATGATAAAACGCCGTGTAGACCAAGAGTGGGTAATGATAATGATCCTCTAGGGTAACTAAGTCATCATGAATTATCCAAGAGCAATCTCCTTATTGGTCTCTATTGAACTTGCATCCAACCAAGGTGTAGGCTCCTCAGAATTTCTGCTAAAGTCTTCATGAAGAGTAACCATCAACAATACTTGTTTCCTCACAAGAGAAATTCATACTCACCTTGTTCTCCATGTATCCATGGGAACCTAAAAATGATCATCTCATGCTAAACTCCAAATGCATCACTACACTATCATGAAGTTCTCGAGCATATGACCAATACACCTAGCACACAAAGAACTACTAGACCATTGTTAAAAGCTCCAATCATCTGAATCAGGAACTTATCATGAAATCATGATCTACACATCCCCCTTAGGAGATACCATGCTCTAAGTGAAGATTACAAAGGTCTCAAGATCAATGCATCATGCCAAAACTCTAATCTAGAACCAAGAGCATATCATGACATAACACAAACAAAATCTAAACCAACATCACTTGTCAAGCACCACCAACACCTTGACCAAACAATCCAAGAATCCTCCATGGTTCTGAGATGTTGCACATCTTCAAGTAATGTCTATGCAAATGTGAAAGAACCCTTTTGCAACAACATGATCTAAGAGTCCCTCCTAGGAACATCTGCAACACTAAAGAAGATCATTCACCACCAAGTGATGAATCCACAGTCACTGCTAAAGCTCCCACTAAATCATGACACCTGAACTCTCCAAGCATCAAGACCAAACATCTGCTAATCTAAAAACCCTTTAGGTCTACACAACATGTCCATCTGACAATAATACCAAGTGGCACCAAAATCTCTAGAATCAATATGAGATTATCATCATTGTCAAAAGCTTACGCAAAATAGTGTATCCAAGCTATCCATGACATCATGATACACATGCTATAGGTCCCCATAATTGACTATTCAGGTACTCAATACCATTCATCCTCTCATCTCAAAGAAACCACACCAATGCACAAGTGACCATAGACAAGACCAGCTAACAAGTTTGCACCAACACTGAATCAACCTCGTGGATATAGACAGTACACTTCCAAGTTATCTCACTGTAGCCAATGGGTAACTAATCTACCAACCACATAACTTGAAGATCAATCACAATGAATGTGCAAACCCATCATAGCACTAGAAACAACAACACTAAGATCTCAAAGAGCATAACCAAGTAGACAACATGACTCAAACTCCAAATCAGGTTCAGATCCGATTTCCAATCATGTCCACATTGAGCACCATAGTGAGGGAAACCACCAAGCATCACCACAATAATGCTAAGTGACTAATCATGTACCAAAAATCCCATGCAAAGACACAATCACATCTCTTCACACCATGCATGAAGCATGCATCCACAACTACAACTATCTCATCCAACACCACCCCCAACAAGCCAAGGTCTAGAAAATAGCTTAACAATAGGTCAACAAAACCATAAGTTTTCTTGACCACGTAAAACCAACAAAACCATTGTGTTCGAGAAAACCCATGTGCACCCATAACCATTTCACATCTAAAACACCATAACAGTTAAACTAGAAACTAGACTATCATGAATATGCATAACCATAGATTCTTTAAATGAGAATCTATAAAACCCTCAAATCCAAATAACATGAATTTGAGCGATGAAAGTACAACACATCCTTGAAAAGAAACAACAGCTTAGGAACTTCAGGACCACATCAAACCAACTCCAAAACCACCAACATACACATGCATCCAAGAGAGATAGGCTATTTTAGAAGCTTCCAGACCATCCAATGATCAAGTCCATAGACTACATGCAACTAGGGTACCAGAAAAAATTGTGCCTTCCAATACCAGGAAACACACCCAGCATAAGCACATTACTCCATGATTGAACAACCCAAACTTCTCCATATCACTAGGGAGCCTCTCACATACACACCCAATATGAAAGCTTGTTGCAACACAACCATAGAGACAACAATATTCCACCCCATGCATGAGGGTTATACCGCTTCCAACTCACGAGCTTCAAGTCACATATGTTCAAAATGACCAAATCAAGTTTCTCCATCTTCCCCATCCTTCATAATTCATGTTGTCTCTTAGAACTTAAACAAAAAAGAGAAAGAATTTCTACTCATCAAAGGATCAATTCATTAGTCAATTCCTCCAGATTTCCTCAAGCCTGTCACACTAAGAAATCTTCACAATAGGAATACCCAAAACCAAAAACACTAGGAATTCATACATGCATCAACATGCAAACACATGCAAACCACATGTGAGTCCATGCAAGTACATGCAATTCACAAACCTACACATGCAAGAAAAAAGAAAATCCAATAAGAAGGCTCTAATACCACTTGTTGGAAAATATGGGATCATCTCAGAAAGAAACATCCAAGATCAAAAGTGCCTTCAGTAGCTTTTATTTCATCATATTGCCTCAAAGACATGAACTACTATGGCACAAGGTGGAATCAAACATAGTTCATTTTCCACTTTGACCCTTAGAGAAAAATGAATGCTAATTAAACCAGTTCCAAATAATACCAATAAACAGATTCAATCATGTAGAACCATTAAACATGAAAAATAGAATAGAAAACATGGAAACATAGATTCATGTGGTGAAATCCCTTTTGGGTAAAAAACCCCACACTTCAAAAGCCCAGATCGCCATTGTATTATTTAGCAACAAAATATAGTTACAAATACACTTCAGGCTCTAAGCCTTTACAGATTTTACATCTTTTTCCATCTAGAGAGAATCCAACAACATAACCCTTCTTTGATCTCTCTCTCACTATTTCATTGTAGAACATTCTAGTGTTTTATAACATTCATTCTCAACCCTAACCCTAGTTACAATATTCCAACCAAAAATGTTTACAATACAACTCAAATATGTTGAGTCGATCATCATTTAATCCATCAACAGTCAAAAACCAACCATCACTCTCCAACTATCAATTCTCCTTCATATACCACTTGTTGTGGCCAGGGTCCACCAAGACACATGTACACTACTTGTGTAATTCTGGAGAATCAAAAGGGAATCTACAATATTTGCACAAAGTCTCCCAAAAAAGACTTAAATATTTAACTCCCAACATGATGTCATGTTGTCACCGCTATCCACCTCAGTATCTATAAGGTCCCACCTAGGTACTCTTCATAAGTCACCGAGACAACCATCATACCACATAAGAACTTGGCACTATTTGGGTTCACCATGACATGTGTCTAAAGCCTACACATGCTGCAGGAGTCACTCAGGACCCACCATACGAGGTACATGGCTAGTGGGAATTGTTGATTTGAAACATCATTGATCAAGCCGATAGGTGTCATAGGCTCATTCAATTATGCTCGCTTCGTAAGAGTCTATCAGTCCTCACCACAAAGGATCACAGAATAAATGAGCAGCCATGATCAAGCACATCACAACCATAGATCAAGGTCACCTTTAACTGATACACTATGGTCCCTATAGTCACTGTGACATCCACGTCACTATTAACAAACCAATGCTCGCTCAAGATCGCTATGTCGCTAAAAAACTGAACTTCACAATCTCTATCGGAGGTTATGAAATTCCACAAACCCACGACATGCCATTAAGCACAAGAACCCCAAAGTCACTAAGTCGAAAAGTTATGAAAATTCACAACCTCATGATATAGGTTTCAAAGTTTCAACTTTCCATGATCTAGCAATAGGTCTATCAGAAAGTTATGAATTTCCACAACCCCGCATCATGAGTTCCAAAGTTAGGATTTTTAGTGATCCCGTGACATACAGGCTGAATAAGGGAAGAACACAACTGCTCCAGGAAGTCAATCAAGCTAGTATATTTGAGTCATATTTCTCAAAACTGACCAAGATAGCACCAACCGAAAGGATAAAGATATGTGGTACTTTCATTAACTCTGTTACACAAGAAACTACTGAAACACATCGGAAAGGGACTAAATTGGTTAATGAAGCAATTAAGGCTTTACTAGAGGCAGCCCCTGGTGCCACAACTGATGATTCCTTAGCACCTATTGAAAACTTAAAGTTCTTTTTTTATTGTGTCAAAGAATATACCTCAAGCATTAAGTTACAAAATGAGAAAGAGGCAAATTGAAAAATTATAGAGAAAAGGCTATTGATTCTATAGGATAAATGTGCAATTGCACATAACAAAGTGCTGAAAAATCTAAAAGAGGTATAGCGTTGTGATGAGGAAGCCCAAATTTTATTTGTATATTGCATGTTGTGGCCTGATGCCACTCAAGGCATTGAATATTTAATGGACTCAATAGAGTCTTAAATTGGTAATGCCTTTGGAGATTACAAAGTTATAGATAACGTAAATTACATTGGTTGGACTTCTATTCCAGACCTACAGAGAAATTTTTTCATTCTACAGAGGAAAAAAGAAGATGCAATAAGGTGGTTTGGATAGCTTGGAGATCTAGTAATGTCTAGAGATATTTCTATATCAAGTGCATTGGTGGATGCAAAAAAAATGGATAAGATAAACATCAAGCCTTCCACTATGAGTGAAGGAGAAGAATGCTTAGTGGAACTAGAATCACTGAATAAAACACTTACCAGAGTGAAAGGGATCTGGGATGATGGAAAACCTTCTTGGGAAGCCATTCTCAAGGAATTACAAGGTGCCTCTAGTTCTTGATAAATTTTTATTTTTATTTTTCTTACCTTTTGTCCTCAATGTCAAAGGGGGAGAAGGTTCTCCGTGGAGAAGGGCCTATGTAAAGACAAAATAATGTTTTTTCTTTTAGAAAATTTATGTATATTTGTAAGGGGGGGTTAGGTTGTGTTGAGTGCACACAATTTTTGTTTTGAATTGGCACATGTTGTCATTAATGACAAAGGGAGAGATTGTTGGAATAATGAAGAAGAAAACCTCTGGTGTGTTGTCATTGATGCCAACATTGTTTGGTGACTACATTTTCCTATCAGATAGACTACGTTTGTGTTACCTTGATTTGGTAATTTGGTCCAGAATCACTCATAGTAGAATATTGACCTATATGATTTTGATATGTTATTCAGGACTGTTATATGCTACCTTGGACAAGAAGTCAACAATTTTGGTTGAATAGGCTGAAAGAAATAAATGACAATAGTTCAACTTATAGTTTTTAGTATGGTCTTCATTTGGCCAGCTCAATTATGTGGTATATGTTTCATGAATGCTTAAATTGGTTTTGTTCTAGTCTAGGCTGACCTAACTTATGATTGGCATGTTTTGTTTTGAGTGCCAATGAATTTTTTGTTTTGAGCCAACAAGATATTTTGAGTTGATTATGCTTACATCTAATTAGGCTAACCTAATGGATGTATTAAATTATAACCATGTATATATATGTGTATGACACAAAAAAGAGATAAGTAATGAGAAATGATGGAAATTTGTGTTGTATTATAATGTGAAGTTGGTAGTTACTGTATGCCTGCAAACCGAAGCAAATTTTTTATTTTCAAGAGCTTAATTAGAACTGAACTCAACACACAAAAGGTGTATTTCATCAATTCATCTTTTTGGCAGTGAGCCACACCCCTTTTTTTGTAATCTTTTTAGGTTGTGAGACTTTCAAGGATAGTGAGTCCTAGTAGTGTGCCTTGTAATATATTATGACTGGTTATTATATATTATGATTTAATCCTCACCATGGTTTTTCCCATTTTGGTTTTTCCACGTAAAAGTCTTGGTGTTCATGTGTCATGCGATGTTCTGATTCCATTTATGTTTTTATTTATAGTTGTAGTAAGGTATGTTTTAATTATTGAATGGTTAGCAGTTAAATGGTTTAGTGGAATACTGATTCACCCCCCCTCTTAGTATTTTGAGTGTTCAAGAGGTGATACTTTCAAAGATTAGCTTATTTTTCTTTCAATATTTTCTAGTTTAGAATTTTCTTTGAGTATTAGGACTGTTAGGAGTTGTTGCTATACAAAGTTCTACCTATTGTATACGGAGGTAGAGAGACACATTGGGAAAGTTCCTCCCCTCAACAAGCCAATAAGCCAAAGAAGATATTGGTGACTATATTCATTGGAGTGAGGGTACTACTAAAATTTAATCTTCCCTTTCACAAATATTTACTACACCTACAGATGGGACATACCAAATCATGGGTGATGTAGTAGTGGATGATCCACCTGAACATGTCACCTTTGAGTTCTCAATCACCAACCAAGAGAGGGCTACTATTATAAAGAATATACCACCTTCAACTCTCCCATTCTTCTATGGTTTTGTGACTAAGGACCTAGACATATTCTTATTCAAGTTTGATGTCCTATTCAAGAGCTATGACTACACAATTGATGCCCGTAGGCTCAAGCTATTTTCTTCCACCTTGAAGGATATTTCCTTGAGATGGCTTATTGGACTAGGTAGAGATGTTCCAAATTAGGAGACCATGAAAACAAAATCCTTGGAGAAGTACCAAGATTATTGCAGAGGAGATGTTAGGAGAAGAGATGATATTTTCAAGATGACTTAGGAGGATGATCCATTGTAAGATTATGTAGAGAGGTTTCAATTTTGCATGAAGAAAAACCCACAAAATAGACTCTTAGAAGAATCTTTGAAGCTTGTATTCTTAAGAGGATTCAATGAGGAATGCATGGATTCCCTGAATCTTATTGGGAAAGGGGATGTGTCTCAGCTACCCTTTGAAGCTATTTGTAGAGTCTACAAAAATTATTCAGGGTCCTTTACCAAAAGATCAAGGGGAGAGAGAATATCCACCATTGGAAAAACATCTAATGGGGTTTCCAAAGTGGAATTAAGCAACCTATTGTATAACATGAAGGAGGATAGTATCAATCATCTAGCTACTCAGTTGGACACTTTACATTAAAAGAAGAAGAGGGATGAGGGTGAAGGAATGCTCACTGAATACTGCCCCAATTATAGATAGAGGAAACTAAACTGAAAATGTGAAAGGTTTGAAAACATCACAGAGCACAAATTAGAGAAACCAAATTTTTAACCACTAGAAGGAGATGGATAGCTATTTTACATTTCACAAAGAAGGCCATGGAAAAAAAGACAAGGTATGCCACAAGATTCTCCAAATTTCAATACATATTTTCTAATTGGAAATCATAATTTCTCTACTTGGAATTATAAGCCTTGGAAAAATACCCAAAACCAATAGAAAAACCCTCAACAATGGCAACAATCTCAACAAAAGTAGAACCAACAACAAGCAAATGCATGGCTACAATAAAATTTTCAAGGTTCCAACTATAATCCTAAATGGCTAGCGCAAAAAAAATAGTGAGAACCACAATGGAAAAAGGATAGTAGTGGTAGAAACAAAACATTAATTACCAAGAACTTTTTCTACCCTCTCAACCACAACAATAAGCTATTGTGACTAATCCCACAAACACAATATCTCAACCACCAAAAGAACCACAATTACCTACCCAACCTAAACCTAACACTAATAGAAAGCCTATCCAATAAGTATATACTAACGAGGCTATGCAATACCCTACCTATGGAGTAGAGGTGACTGATGTCCACCTTAGGCTAGGAAAAACACTAGTTGGCCTGGTGCAGGAGTACCCATAGGTTGCTTTAGGTTGATTAGGAGGTTTTCTAGGACAATTTTGCTTAGGACAACTAAGCAACCTCATTTATTTCATTTGTGTGTCATTGTTGTTGTGATTTGTGCTGATGAGGTCATGTTGACCATGGAATAGTTGTCAAAAGGTCTGAACTCAAGATGAGGTTTAGGACTTTGAGGATGTTTTTTTCAAATATTTGCAAATATTGCTCAATGGGAGACACAAGCGGCCAAGGAGAGGTTCAGGGAGAGCATAACTGATTTAGAGACCCTATTTAAGGGTGACCTCGACATGGGAGTAAGGTTGGAAGCATTTGAATTATTTGGAATTTTTGAATTCAAGAGAGAATAGTGGTGATTTTGTGTGAATTTTCGGATTTTGGCATTGTTGTAGTGTTTTAATGGATTAATGTTGGAATGTTAGTTTGTGTAGGATGTAGAGTAGTTCTTCTTCAAGAATTGTGTGGTAGTAGATAGCTATTTTGTTCACTTTCAAGCATTGTTTGCAATTGGTTTGGTTCTTTACAATTGCTGGTCTGAACCAAGTAGTTTGTGAAGAATGGAGGGTTAGATCACATTCCCACCGTACAAATTGTACAGACCTTTGGGAATTTTGACTAGACCCCATGGTTGTACATACAGTAGGGTTAGGAGTCCTTGACACCACCGGAGTCACTGTGGAAGTCTTCTTCTAGGCAAGCCAGGAAGTGTCCGACTAGGGAAGACTAAAGTGCAGAGCACTTGATTTGCGGGGGTGTCCATTTCTTGACAAATCACAGTGTGGAGAGGGCAGGTATGAGTCTTTCCAAGACATAGTATGGAGGAGGAAACTCCATCAATCCATTTGGTGAGAGGAACACCTAACAGTTTGCAGGGAAGTTAGGGATGGGCTTGAAAGACCTAATTTTGCCCATTTTTAGATTAGGTCTTTGTACGGATAGTTGAGGGTCAACACCCCAAAAATCCTTGAGTGGTGGGCATAAGAACCAAGAATCCCAAGAAAATATTGGGGGTTACTTGGAAGAACTTGTTGAAAGACCCTGATCCCTCAGAGAAGAAAACCTAGGTTCTAGGCCTGTTAGTGGGGTTTGGTGAAAGTGACAGGAAGATGGAGTTAGGTGGATCCCTAATACCCTTGAAGGGATGGATTGAAATATTTGAAAGCACCTCCACACCTCTATAAAACTAAATTCAGGAATTAGAGGTTTAGTAGCCTTTAGGGTGGATTAAGGGCTAAGGCAAGTATTCAAGATAGCACCAAGTTTTGACTTGGAGAGGGGAACTTAATTGATAGTTGGGTTGGCAAGGAGAACTAAGGGAACCTAGGAAGGAAAAGGTCCTATAGGTTACTAGTGGTGGAGAAAGACACCCTAGAGGTCTTGCAAGCAAGACCTAGAGCATGAATCAGTGATTGATTCACCCAACCTCCCTATCAGAATTGTATCAGAGCCAACAAAATATTTGGGATTGACTATTGTATGTCATAGATTAAGTGTAGTGGTTCTACAACCATGGTGACAAATATAGAATTGGCCAAGAAGGTCGAAGATCAAGAGGAAGACAATAGGTGATTGAGGGAAAGAATAGCCCAACTTGAGCAAGCAATGAATAATGTGCAGACCAAGACTGAGGAAGTCAGTGATAAGTTAGAAGGAAGGGTACCCAAGAGTGAAGAGGTGTCAGAGGAAGACAAGATCCCTGAACCTGACCCTGTTTTGCAAGAAGAGCCTTTCTTGAAGGCATTGAAGGCTACGAGTGGAAAAGAACTTGAAGGCATACCACTATTTAGTGGGAAATTGGAAGCTGATCTATTCATGGATTGGATAGAGGGAATGGAAAACCATTTTGAGTGTGATGGAGTCATTCAAGCACAAAAGGTAAAGGTGGAAAAGTCAAGATTGAGAGGTTCTGCTTTGCCATGGTGGAAATTCATTCAAACAGAGAGGGAAAAGGAAGGCAAGAAGCCTATTTCTACTTGGAAGGGAATGGTTGCCAAAGTGAGAGAGGCATACATGCCAGATGATTATGAAATTTAGTTGCATAAGAAAAGACAGAGCTTGAGACAAAGAGACTAAGATGTGAATTCCTATCCAAAGGAGTTTCAAAAACTTTGCATGAGGTCTAATGTATCAGAGGATGAAATTCTTAAGGTGGCTAGGTATCTTAACGGCTTGAAGTGGAACATTCAAGAGTAAATGACTCTTCTAAGTCCCAAAACAATGCACCAATGCTATCAACTGGCTATAAATATTGAAGAGAGGAGTAAGAGGAAACAAGACCAGACTTCCAAGAGTAGAGGAAAAGGCAGAGATCAAAGAGGACATAGAGGTGGATACCAAGGTAGAGGGACTAAACAAAGAAATCAGGGAGAGTCTAAACTCACAGAGCATGGAAGTGAAACACCTTGTAGAGGAGGCTATGGAAAAGGTAGAGGATCTCAAGGAGGTCCTAACAGAGGAAGAGGAGCAGGCAGAAGTAACTCTTACTTTGCTAGCATGAAGTGTTATAACTGTGGTCAAGAAGGACATCTAGCTTACAGGTGCCTAGAGAAAGCATCCTCTTCAACCATAGAAAAGAGAGTAGCATATGCTCATGAAGACACCATGAGTATCAAATCACCAGAGGTTAGTCACATTGAATCAGAAATGGGGGAAAACTTAATGTTTAGAAGGGTTCTAATCAGACAACTAGTCAAGGAGAGCCTTATTCAGGGTAAGATGCAAAATACTTGGGAAGGTGTGCAAGGTTATAGTGGATTTAGGGTCTACTGATAACATTATCTCAGAGGAGGTAGTGAGGAAGTTAAAGTTGGAGAAAGTACCCCACACTAATCCTTACAAGGTGACATGGTTGAATAAAGGGCAGAGTGTTCTTGTAAACGAGTAGACAATAGTGGAATTCTCAATTGGAGCGTACAAAGACAAGCTGATTTGTGATGTATTTCCTATGGATGCATGCCATCTTCTATTGGGTAGACCATGGTAGTATGACAGAGGAGCTATCTATGATGGAAAGGAGAACACCATCTCATTCAAGAAGGATGGAAAAACATTCAAATTGCAGTCACTGTTAGATGAAGAAGAAGGATAGTCACAAACCCCTAGTGTCTTGTTAAGTAGTGGTAAGGAGTTTATAAACACTCTACAACAAGGAGGTGAAGGATATGTGGTCATGGTGCAACCCAAGGAAGAAGACAAGACCAAGAAGACAGTCATACTAGGAGTAGTCCAGAAGTTGCTTGAACAGTTCAAGGACATAATGAGTGATGGAACACTAGCAACCTTACCTCCAAAGAGAGCCATCAGTCATCAGATTGACTTCATACTAGGGGCTTCATTGCCAAATAAAGTAGCTTACAAGCTCACACCAGATCAGAACCTAGAAGTAGCTAGACAAGTGCAGGAGTTAGTAGTTAAGTAGTGGATGTTAATATTAATGGGATCCTTATCAAGAATACCTTGATTGACCTATGGGAATTAATTAATGTCATGACTAAAGAGAAAATACAGTTACTCCAGTTATCCAACCTTATTCCTACACCTATTGTTTTATAGTTGGCAGATAGGTCAATAGTAAAGCCTGAGGGAACCATTAAGGATTTAGTTATAACATTAGATTCCTGGGAATATCCTATTGATTTCATAGTCTTGCAGCTAAAGGTCAACCTTGTAGGATATCCACTCAATTTAGGAAAAACATGGTTGGCCATAACTCATGCATTTATAGGTTGTAGATCTTGAAATATGATCATATCTATTGGACTGTAACCAAGAAATTGGTTCTCTATCCTCCAACCCAACCTTATTTTTATCTTGAGCAAACCATATGGCCCACCTTGGATGAGGATGAGCACTATTCAATATAGACTTTAATGAAAATAAAACATAGCCCTTTTTTGGATGATTAAGATGAGGATGATCTAATTTATCACATTATACTGAATGACTACGATAGGAACCCACAACAAGACTATCTTTCATTCCTACAATATCCTTTACAAAATATTATACATGCCAATTCATGAGAAGAAATATCTCAGATTTTCCATTCCTTACTTCCATAGTAGTGTATACCAAACATTCATGCACTTGACCTCTCATCTATCCAAGCATCATCCAAAACATTAGAAATTTTTCCAATAAAAATGTTGAGCATAAATAATGCACTAACTAATGGGGAGTACAATTCCTTCACTACTACACTAGAGGCACATGCAGTAGCCTTTGCATGGGACTACTATTAAATGAAGGGTATAGATGCTAACTTGTGTATGCATAGGACCTATATAAATGATGATTTTAGGTCCATTAGACAATGATGCATTCACATTAGGAGGGTCCTCAAAGAGAACAACCCAGACTGTGCAACAAGAGTTACACAACAAAAGAAACACATAATATGGAGGAAAATTCAGATTCAAACATTCTCATTATCTGAAAATTCAATTACATACAGTTAGCGACATCCGAGCTTACATATTGGGCTCACAGGCCTAATACAACATGCTCAAAACATAGTATTCCTATATGCGAGTGAAAATATTACAAATCAAATTCTATACTCATCTTCATCATCTTGATCTTGATTGATTTCTATCCTAATGATCCATTACAAGCTTTATATCATATTCGCAAATCTAGAAGCATCCAGGTCGGCCAAAGATCTTTAGAATCTTTGATGAAGGAAATATAACGTGTGCATGAACAGGTTGGTCTCAAATTTGAATTTCTCCACGATAGGTGCATATGATGAAATGTGGACCTAAAATTAAGGTTGGGGACACTCCATAGAACAATTTGAAACACCTCACAAGGATCTGCAAGCTACGGGAAAGATCCACAAGCAATCAAACTAGCCGTTAGGTTTGAAATTATTCTGGGGCTAGTTCCAAAACTGTCACTTAATTCAAAAGCGATAACTTTCTGGAAAAAAGTTCCAATCAAGATGAAGTCTTGGAATTAGGAAAATGAACATGTCCACGATGAAAAAATAGATCCGCAAGGTCTGGTGAGCAAACATGACGAAATATTGAATCTGCCAACTTGAACAAGAACAATAACAAGAACTGAACAAGAACAAAACTGAATGAGAATATTTTTGGTTGATGCAGGATTACAAAGAACCTTGGATGCTTCTACATCAGATATCCTCAAAGATGAATGAACCTTCCTTTAAGAGAAATAGTTAAATCTGAACTACAAAAGCTACTTGATGCAGGCTTCATTTATTCTATATCTAATAGTGAATGGGTATCACCCTTAGTTATTATCCCTAAGGAAGGTGGAAAATGGAGGGTATGTGTAGATTATAGAGAGTTGAATACAACCACTAAGAAAGACCACTTCCCATTACCCTTCATTGATCAAGTAATTTACTCTTTAGAAGGGAAGAAGTACTTTTCATTGACAGATGGTTTTAGTGGCTACAATTAGATAAAGATTGCTCTAGAGGATCAGGACAAAACGACATTCACATTCCCTTGGGGTAATTATGCCTATTATGTCCTACCCTTTGGGTTATGCAATGCCCCAACTACTATCCAAAGGGTAGTGCTTAGCATCTTCTCTATTATGCTCATGACTCTATGAAGATATATATGGATGACTTCACCACATATGGGGAAACTTATGAAGAAGCCCTTACCAATCTGGAAGAGGTTTTGAAAAGATGTAAATAACATAACATGTCCCTAAGTAATGAAAAGTGCTTTATGATGATGACTCAGGGAATTGTTCTAGGGAATTTCATATCTAGTGAAGGGATTCAAGTTGAGCCACATATGATAGAGATCATTTATACATTACTTGTTCCACAAAGTAGAGAGATGTTAGAAGCTTCCTAGAACATGTAGGCTATTATAGGAGGTTCATTAAAGGCTTCAATAAGATTACAAAATCATTATTTGTTCTACTGACTAAAGATATAGAATTTGATTGGACATTAGAGTGCCAACATTATTTAAGGAATTTAAGGCAACCTTAACCAAAGCACCTATTTTGAGGGGATTGAATTGGACATTACCCTTCCATATAAACATTGCTACTTCAAATTTTTCTATTGGAGAAATTTTGGGTAAGAAAGGAGGTAATAAAGAATATGCCATTTAGTACATTAGCAAGAACTTACAAGGAGTAGAGCTCAATTACACTATTGTAGAAAAGGAAATGCTAGTAGTAGTATATTACATCAACAATAAGGAGTAAATTTTGGTTTGTACTAATTATCTAACCAAGTGGGTGGAAGTGAATGCATTACAGTTTTCCACAAATGGAAATGTTGCTAAATTCTTCTATGAAGATATTTTTACTAGGTATGGAGTACCTAGGGAAATAGTAACTGATCAGGGTCCACAATTTACTTCAGAGCTCATTACCAAATTGGTTGAAGAATATGAAATAAGACACAAAAATTCAACACCTTATCACCCTCAAGCCAATGGCCAAGTGGGGGTTACAAATAGGGAAATTAAGAGTATTCTAACCAAGACAATATAGTTACACAAAAAAGATTGGGCTGCTAGATTACCAAAGGCGGTATGGACATATTTAATAACATTGAAAACTATAAGCTCAAAAAAATGAATGGTTCTATGGAGGAGAACCATCATTTCTGGACCTCAACAATGGAGTAGTTTTGAATTTAAAAGCAAACAAACCAGAATCTTAAACTATTCTAAGCTAAGAAACTAAACAAAATTATTTTAAGTAAAACTAATCTCCATTGCTTCCCTATCACCAAATTCTTGTTTTGCACTTTTTCTCTCAGATTTTTGCAAGCATAGGTGCATCAATAGGCTGTTAGTGAATGGATTAAGCAAAGATGTGAAGATATGTGTATGTCCAAGATTCGTGTAGAGGTCAAAATGAGAAGAGAGTCATGTTTAAATAGGCATCTCTGATGACGAAGAGGTTGAGAATGAGAAATGTGGGATAAATGGATATTGCAATAATGAATTTTTAAAATCCCACATGGTGTAGTGAAATGAAATGCATATGAGTGGAAATGATAAAGAAGATAGATTAAATGCATGGTGAAGGATTGAATAAAATGATTAAATGCATATATTTTTAATGTGAATGAAAATTATTTTAATGTTTTATGAGAATGATTTATGAGAATGATTTATGTAAGAATGATAATTTCTCGAAATGAAATTATTTAATTTATGAAAGATTATGAAATGTTTTATGAACGATTATTATTTATTATGTATTATGAATGATCATGTGGTGATAATTATTTAATGATGTGATGATTTAATGAAATGCAATATGAGGTGGACGATATATGCAAGCGATGTGATTTAAATGATAATATAGTTTTATTATGAAATGTCGGTGAATGATTATGATAATGAAATTATTATGATAATGAATGATAGTGCAAAATGATAATGTGATGGATGCAAACAATAATGCGAACGTACATGAATGATAATGAGATGATTTAATGATTTGATGAAATGCATGAATAGAAGAAAGTATTGAATGAATTGATCATTTTAATCAATAGACAAATAATGTGATGATTGTGAGGATAAATTTGAGTGTCTACATTTTTCCCGTCTTTGAGACAATGTAGCTTGTCGTGTTGTTTCAAAGAAAAAAGATTGATCAACTGATACATGCCCCAGATATATCCTAGTAAGGAATATGATAAGAATGATATGCCCCCTCAAGAGATTGATTAGATAGATTGTAAGAAGATTAATCTCTCAATAGATGTCAAGAAAATGATTAGATACTTGATATTAGGCAAGTGATAAAGTAGTGATGTACATTTGATGGAAATGCACATTTGATAGGTGTAACTGAACAATTGATGGAAATGATCAATATAGCCAGGTTGATGAGTTGATGAAGCTGATTGAGATTGATTCAAGTGCAAGATAATTTGATAGAATGATTGATGGATTGATTAAGCAGGCATGAGATTTGGAGATGCAAGTTGATTGATTTCTCTGCGACAAGAAAGATGAAGAAAATGAAATGCGATAAATGGAAGATGCAAGGTGAGAGAAAATGAAGGTGATGAAGCCTCTTGTGCCTTTTAAGTGCTTTTATCATCATCGAGCTTATTATGTCGCAAATTAGTAAAATTGTCTAGATAATATGAACATCTAAATGACCTGAATACTGTTTGAGTTTTTATTTAGTAATGAAGTATAAACATCTAGGTATAAGGACCCTAGATGACCAGAATACTTATTGCATGGAAGACACTATCAGACAAGGAATGCACTCATCCATACTAGACTCATAGGCCCTCAATGGTTTTAGATAAACAGATCTTAAGACGAGTCATCCTATGAATAAGAAACAATCCATAGGCAGCAAACAAGTGAACATGCCCCATCATCCCCTCTCTAGCCCTAGACATCTTGGAGAAGCTAAAAGACATGCCACCAAAGATAAAATCATAAAACAATCAAAGATAAACAAACAAATATGCATCATGCTTCGATATATAACTGATTCTTGGCACGGTTGTGTGTGTTTGGTTGGATTTGCAGGATAGATTGGTAGGTATGTTTTTTTGATTGTCAGTCGTGGTGCGTTTTGATTTTTCTAAAGTTCAAAGCTATGTGGTGATCTGAAAATGTTGTTGTTGAGGGATTTTTGAAGTTATTTGTTTTTTTTTGGATTTTTTTTTTTTTGGGTTTTTTCAAGACACTTTATGATTTTTTATGAATTTTTTTTTAGGACATTTAATGATTTTTATGGATTTTTCAAGACACTTTATGATTTTTATGGATTTTTGCAGGACGTTTTATGATTTTTATGGATTTTTTTTTAGGACATTTTATGGTTTTTATGGATTTTTTCAAGACATTTTATGGTTTTTATGGATTTTTTTAGGACATTTTATGATGTTTATGGATTTTTTCAGGACACTTTATGATTTTTATGGATTTTTTTTTTCTCAGGACAATTTATGATTTTTTATGTATTTTTCAGGACCTTTTACAATGGAAAGAGATGGATCTCAAGCGAGTAGATAGACAAAGAGGGTAGTTTCTCTGACCATGAGATGATCAATATCCTAACTCATGTCTAAGGTTGAGGAAATGCACCAGTGAGGAATAGGACCAATCTAGTATGCATGACAAAGCGAGCAAGTGAGGGGATTGTCGAACAATTCACAAGCCATGGTGAGTGTGAATGAAAAATGGGATGAAAAGATCAAGTAGAGCTCCAAAGGAAAGAGGAGAAAAGCCTCTGCACATGGTGCCAATTTCTCGGTTTTCACCATGGTACTTTCTCAAGGCACCACCGAAGTGATTTTCACCATTGAACGAATTAATTTCTCTTTACTTTTTTCTTTTTTCATTTTTTCCATTTTTTTGTATTTTTTCAAGACTTTAAAAGAGTGTACCCTCTAAAGTACTCAATTATAAAACTTCTGAATGCGCATACTATTGATGGGATTGTTAAGCAATTCACCTTATGGAGTAGATAATTGATATGCTCCAGATCCATACATAGCAGTGATAACATATGGACCCAACCAATTAGCCTCAAATTTACCCTTCTTTGTCTTGTTGATTGCGAGGATTTTTTAGGACATGATCTCCAACCTCAAATGTGTGTGGTTTCACTTTCTGATTATAACTTTGACTCATTCAATGTTGATATGCTCTAAGATGGTTAAAAGCAGTTTGTCTTTGTTCATCTAATAGCTCCAATTCCTGCAAATGGGAAACTTGGTATTCTTCATCACTGATGTGATTGTGCAAGGAGACGCACAAAGTGGGTAACTCGACCTCGATGGGAAAGATGGCTTTAGATCCATAGACAAGGGCATAGGGGGTAGCACCTGTAGGAGTGCGAATAATTGTGTGATAAGGCCACAAGGTAGGATTCAGTTGAATATTCCAATCTCGACTAGCTTCATTAACCGTCTTTTTAAGAATTTTAAGAATGGTATTGTTAGAGGTTGTTGATGGTGTTTTTATGCACTTCACAACATAGGCAATACGTAGGTGCATTGCCTCTCTTGAAAGACAATCTTCCACAATCAAATTGCAGAACACTATCCCAAGGTCTCTTAGGTGTCAGGTCATGACGAGGCTTGGAATATTTCAATTGATTTATGTGATTTTGCTGGAATCACAAGGCGGTCTTACGTGGTCAAAACTGTAGGAGAATTGGGTTAATGAATGTAGTTTTATAGATTTGGAATTATTGTACCTTGCTGCAGGTTTAGACAGCAGTCTTGGACTCCATTATTTTGTTAGATTTGGATTTACAATGTGCAATGAACCTTAACACAAGTTGTTTCTAAAAAAAAGGAAAAAGGAAAAGGGCAAGGGACAAAGACGTTTCCCGAACCTGCAACTACCAATGAATAGTGATCATGGAGGTTCCTGTTGTGGACAATTTCCTTAAACAAAATTTCACTTAACCAAAATTCTCACAATATCATGAAACTTGTGCTATCTTCTAAGGACTGCAAATATTCATCATTCATTCGCTACGGGAAGGTGAATAAAGATGAGATTCAATGAGCAGCAATGAAATCAAAGTCCAGACTAGCTTTGCACACTCATATACCATCAAAAAATGACCAAAAGTATGGATAGGGAAAGCATACACACAGTAGTAATCTTCAAAACCATAGACACCATACTAAATCTACCAAGTCTAATCTAAGGACATCAGAACAGTAAATTAACTTAAAGCAAAACTATAACTAAAAGGGAGAGAAATCATGAAACATATTGAGAAACCCAAAAATACACCAGAAAATGACTGTATTTGCTATTATAATTTCTCCAGCATGCCTTTACAACAACTCAACGCTCTCCAAATGAGAGGAAGAGAGCCCTATTTATAGTTTCCCAAAAACAAAATGAGTGGCCAATATTCGATTCAATTGTGTAGCCAATATTCACTCTACATTAGGGTTTCACCTACCCCCAAATATATTACATTTATAAATAATTTCTTGTTTCTTCCCTATCTTGTCATCTAGTGATATCACTGTAGAAAATTTGTCTTTTAGCCATTTGCCCTTTGGTGTAGCTATTCTTCGAGGACCTCTTCATCGATGACTGGATTGCCTTCACACTTCTTCAACGTAGAATACTCCATGAAACTCAGGATTAGGGATTGAAACTTGTCTAACTCCATGATGTCGGATCACAGAATTTGTTAACTCCATTCCTGAGAATTGTTGCCAAGCTTCTTCCAGTCCTCATCATACTTAGCAGCACTTTCCTTGAAAAGTTCTGACTGTGCAAAGGCCCAAGCAGTGAAGCACATGAACTCAGTGGTGACCTCAGCCGACATTCCATCTTCCATAATATTCAAGAAGTGGGGCTTGATGTTCTTAGGATTGATCTTGACTGTGGGCATCTCATACCCCATCATCAGTTTGAGATATCGAACGCACTCCTCTCTGGAATCCCTTGCCCATTCAATGTCTAGTGCTATCCATTCCAAAATCTGCTCAAGCCTCCTCTTCCAGTGATCATAGTCTCACTTCCAGGTATCCACTAGCCAGTGATCGTCATCTTTGAAGGCCAAGTCCTTCTCCCAGATATCACTTGGTAATGCGAGTATGGCCTCAATCTTTGGGTAGGCCGCATTGTACTTCCTTGGGAACTCTTCACAGATCTACCTCAAACCCTCAAGAGTTTTCTGAACTTCTAGGAGCCTATTTCTGCCCGAACAACCAAGTTGATACTCGTGTTTCCTATGTCGAAGACCTACCGGAACCAGTTTTTCGTAGTCTTGTCCAAGTTTCGTCTCTTTTCTAACCTGTTAATTTTCTCTTGGGATAGCAACTGAGGTGGAGCAGATGAAATTATAGGTTGCTCATCTGAGGATGACCACTGTTGAATGTAGGCCATTAGATCAACCACCTACTCCTTTAGTTCCTCTTTGGAGACCTTATCCTACTAGATAAGGTGCACTACTGTGGCGACTGAATCTTGGAGATGCTCGACCTTTTGTTCCCTTGTGGCCACTCCTAAGTCGATGGTGGAGACATTGTAAGTTATACCTTGATCCCCAACCATTGGTGTTGCTATCTGCACTACCCTTGATCCCAAGGCATCCATGGTTACTTTTGATCTGACCTTTGGCTTCTTTTCTTTCTTAGTGCTTATTTGTGCCCTGGCCATAATGGCTTCTAGTCTTGCCTTGGGATCCTTCAAGGTGGGAGTCTTTTGCTTGAGTTTCCTTTGCAACCAATCAGGTGCTTGGGGTTCTTCCCTTGGTGGTTCACTTTGAGTCCCACTGTCCTCCTTCTCAAGTTTGACGGTTCTGAAAACAAGAGCCTTTTCCTTTGTTCCTGCATCTTCCTTTTCTTCATTAGGGTCTTGTTCGAATGTTTCATGCCTAGTGGGGGACTCGGTGTGTAACTTCCCTTTGGGTGAATCTTTCTTTTCAGCATCCTCCTCCTTCTTGTTTAGAATATCTTGATGCTCCTCAGGGTTCTCCCCTTGTTTGTCCCTGTGGAGGAACGTTTCCTTGTCATACTCTGGGTCTGGCCATGTCCCTTGGTTGGAGACCTATTACCTTCCATCTCTGGAGCATCAATCTCCTCTTCCTATGCAAGCCGGTCCTAGGCCTCCTTGTCCTCAATTTCCCTGAGCTACTTGCCCCACTCTGCATTGAACTTAGGATCATTTGACTCTCAGATTAGTTCGGCATCAAGGTCCTCAATGCCCTTGCTAGGAGACTCATAGGCCACCTCATCAATCTCCCGATGCTCAAACAAGGGATGTTTATGATATTCAAATTGTTCGTACTCTGGTGCCTTCTCAGCCTCTAACTGCTATCATTCATGCTCGTCTAATACTTACATGGTTGCTTTCATCTTTGGTGATTTAGTAGAGGGGGATGTCATTGGAGCGGAGGCCATAGCCTAAGCTATCGAAGCCTGGACTATCGGATTGGTGAGCATCCCCTAGAGCTCAGGTGACACATTCTGCATATACTTTACAAAAGACTCTGACAGGCTAAGGGCTGGCATTGTGGCAGCAAAAATGAAAGGAAGGGAAGGAGACATGGAAGAAGAGGTCATTGGCGAGGTGGTGGTAGACGATGAATCTATAGGAATAACTTGCAACACTGGAGGAGTAGGAGCAAGGTGGACGGAGATATCCATTGCAGGTGAGGAGGAAGCAGAAGCTGGAATTGAAGCAAGCTGGGTGGCAACGGTGATTGTAATAGGTGGAGACCCCAATGAGCTAGATCCCTCTTTTCCAATCCCAAGGGGTGGACCCTTGGGAATCATTGTTGTCTCCATGTCTCTAGTTATTTTTCTTTTCTTCTTAGAGGGCTCCAGCTCAGAAGACTTACAGGCATAGACCTTTGGTTTGGGCAGCTGCTCACTAGCCTCCTTTCTTTTCTTGGTCTTCAGCGATGGTGGGGTCTTAGATGTCTCCCCAGTTGTAGTGGCAGCTAACCCACCTTCAGAGCCACTTGGTTCACTTACATGCTCACTTGTAAGTTCGGTGAATGTTAGGACGACCCCTTGTTGTTTCAATTGAGCCACCTTCTCATCGATCCATGCCCTCATTTGGATTTCAACAGGCCTAGTGAGCACACCAATGTCATTAAGCTCTGGTGCATTCCAGTCAATTATAGGTAGCGGTATGTTGGAAACTACATAGTAACCTTGGTCCACAACTATGTCTTCATCCTCCTCTAGCTGATCAAGGACTGGGCACAAGTTCACCCTTTGTACATGGATGACAATCATGCGCATGTAATGTTGCAACCATACCTCAAGATCATCCTTGCAGTTGGCCCAAAAGTCCTTGATGTTGTGGATGTGGGCATATTCATGTCCCAGTGCCTTTCTGACATGACCATAAGGATCCATTCGTGGCCTTGCTATGTATTTTTCAAAGTTATACTCCACCAGCTCCTTTTCCAAATATCCTGTGCACTGGGAGGTGTGGATCTTATACATCCCCTGACCAAGGTTCATGGGATAGGCGATGCCCACTAGATGTTTTTCACTCAAGACATTGTGAATGTGTCACAACTGCCGAGTCAGCTCCAAGAGAATGATCCGGTCATTTGGGTACTGGGGCAGCTTGTTCGGTCTTTCGGTGAATCCCTGAGCGTGCATGTAGGTGAACCTTGGGAACTGAATGTACCAAAAGGCATACTACTTGAGGAGGACCTTGGCACTATGGGACGTCCTCCTATGAAAATCCCCTCCTACTGATTGGATGATGTGAGCAATGAATGCGTCGTACACCCTGTAATAGCTTCTTTTGAAATTTCAGAATTGTAACTGAGGTTACTTGTCTTAAGGATTTAGCTCTAGCCCCGATGGATCACTGGGCATCATTATCAACCCCTGATAATGTCATCGATTGGTGAGAGAATATACCAAGTAGGAGGTCATTAATAATTTTTTGGTTTTCTTCATGGTGGTAAATTGCTCGTGGAAGCAATCGCTGATTATCTCGCCCTAATAGAAGGTGGTGCCCATACCTCAGAGAATCTATCATATGAAATAGAAAATCCATTCTTGGAAGAAAACCACGCTGGGGAGGCCCATTACTCAGCTGAGTAGAGTTACAAGGTCATGGTAGTCCTCAAAGAATTCACTGTGGAAGAGCTCCCGAGAAAGCTTCCCAGCACTACCCCTTTTTTCCTTCAACCAATACTGGTTGATAAGCCTTTTGCACCCCAATGGGTCTTGTTCCCACACCTCTTTACAATCTTCCATGGTGGGGACCTCCATGCTCTCAAAGGGAGGAATGGGGAAGGTCTCTGTTATACCTGACGGAGACATATCTGCAAGGATATTTCCATCATGGTCCACTATGGTTCTAGTATCAGATTGGTATGCCTCCACGCATGCCATTACCAGCTCGGGGGGCACTAAGGCTAGCAGAAAACCTACAGCTTTAGCAAGTCCACTGCTCTTTATTAATCTTGTGTTTGTTGTTTTGGGGTTCATTCTGACCCTCTACGTGAATTCATCAACATCGACTTGCCGATGTTGGTATCTGAGACATCCCTACAAAGGGTAGTGATCCTAGATTGAATAGGGACCCCATGGAAAAAAAATTTCATCAGGTCTCTGTCTTGCTTGCCCCTTGGTGGCTTGGGTGTTCCTTTTCCTTTCTTGGAAGAACTAGAAGTCTCTGCACCGAATTCCATAAATCCTGCACAAAAGACGAGAATTACTAATGATGAACTTGAAAAAATGGCCACCGACAAATCCCTGCATGTCAAGATTAGTCCAACAATCATAATTCATATTTAATGACCATGGAAGCTTAGATACTCCATTGTTAGAGGGTAGTGCAAACAATCCGGAGTTCCTAGGCTGGAAATCCCTTGGCAAAATGTCATTTGAAAGGGAAAAATGAGAATGGAATTCCCATAGGCATTTCCTAAGGTTGGATTTGAAGATTTGAGGATGGAGGCAGAGGAAAACAAAATTTTAGCAAGTGGGTTGAAATTCATTTTGGATTTGGAGGTCACTTAATGCCTCATTTGGAAATTCAGGCATCATGTGCAGGGAAGCTGTCTAAAACGACGCAGAGGATGCGGAATTCCAGGCGTTGGAATCTGGGTCTCGGATTGCCGTCGCCAGGAAGTGGCTATGGGTCGGCCTTTGGGGACGGCGAAATGAAAGTGGAAATCCGGGGAAGGAAATTCGAGAGGTAGTTTTCAGAAGCGGTTAGAGGGTTCGGGACAATCGGGCAGCGAACGGAGCACCGAGACCTGGAAGTCAGGAAGACACTCAAATGGGGCCATTTGCAACAATGCATGAGGAACGGAACCTCGAGAGGGGAATTCCAGCATTCAGAATCCGGAAGAAGTTCGGAGGAAGTTTACCTAGATTTCGGGTTTCAGTGAATAGCGGACCGGGGTCCGGAAGCCGAGAAGACGCTCGAACAAGGCCATTTGAAACGACAATGACACAACGAAATCCTAGGAAGGGAATTTCGATGGTTGAAGTCTGAGGTGGGAATCTGGTCGATGACATCGACTAGAAGATAGAAGACCTTGGGGCCGGGAAGCGATGTTCGGAAAGCCACTCGGGGAAGGCTGCAGAAACGACAAAGATGGGACAGAATTTTGGGAAGGGAATCCCGAGGGAGGATCGAATTTGGGCAAGATTGCGATGTTTTCGAGTTTAGATGGACTTCGAGGGTCCGGGGTCCAAGGTTCGGGAGGACGCTCGGGCGAGGCCGTTTGAAACGACAATCATGCAACGAAATCCTGGGATGGGAATTCCGAATGTCAGAGTCTAATGAGGGGAATGCCATCAACAATTTTGAAGAAGCCACAGACGGCCGCAGGAAGACTCGGGCTCGGATGAAGCCGTCGCTGTTCTGAAGAATAGTCATGGCATAGTGAAGCTCCAGATCGAATTTTCAGCCATTTGGTGATCGATTTTAACTTTCTAAAAGGTGGGTTTTGGGCGGAGGGTGCGGATTTATTTAACTTTAGTTGAATTTTACATTTTTTCCTCGCAAAAAGTCAAAAATTCACAAAAACAAAGGGAGGGCACACGTACGGCAAACCTACCTCGAAATCCTGAAGAACAAGCTGCCAGAAGCACAGAGGACGATGGAAAAGCACTCGAAACCCGTGACGGAAGAAAAACTTGGGGGTCGAGAGTCCTCCAACCTTCTCAATCACTTGAGCATTTGACAATGACGGTCAAAAAATTCACTTTTATAACAAAAACCACCATTAACATAGCATTAAATTCATTGTACAGTGGCAGGTGAAGTTGGTGAACTCAAAAAAACGCAGGGGCAGTGGGAGGTCCGGAGTTCAGGAATTCGTCCCATCACTGCTATTGAAACAATAAAGATCGAGGGGGAACCCAGCAAGGGAAACCCGACAATTACCATAGTCGCCAGAACGGCGTTTTGACAAGGAAAATCTGAGTTAACCCAAGAATTAGCAATTTTGACAAAAGGGGACTTTGGTCAAGCTTAAAATATTGCATTGGGAAATGCATCGACCCTTTTAAGGCACAAAAATGGGTACACAAAATGAGGCAGAACAAAAGGGGACCGAAAAAGCAAAGAGGGAAAAGAGGGTCCTCGTTCTGAATGGGGCATGTGTGCAAAAGGCACAACAAAGGCCTCAGCCTAGCCAGTACCTTGAGGATAGTAAGGTGTGGATAAATGATGATGTATATAGAATTTCTCACAAAGTTCACAAACATCTTGATTTTTGAATGGATGTCCATTATCTATGATGATGGATAAAGGAACACCATAACGACAAATAATGTAGTTCAGTATGAAAGTGGCTATTTTTTTTCCAATGATATGAGTGAGAGGGACGACTTCAATCCATTTTGTGAAATAGTTTGTGGCAATGAGAATGAACTTATGACCATTGGATGAAGGTGGATGGATCTTTCCCACAAGATCAATTCCCCACTGATAAAAGGGCCATGCTGTAACAAGAGACTGTAATTCATGTGCAGGAGTATGTATCAAGTTTGCATGTTTTTGGCACTAGCTTTTTTTAACAAACTAATAAGAATCTATTTACGGGCGGGTGCATGGAAATGGGTAGCCATTCCGTGGACACCCTTAAAAAAAAATTTTTTGGACATAAGGCGAGCACGTTATAACCCGCTCGCATTATGTCGTCAGTTAAACCTAGGCAAGGTCCTGGCAGATAAAAAACTGTAAAGCAATAATGCGAGCGCATTATAAGGCACTCACGTTATCGACTATTAAAAGCAAAAAAAGAAATGCAAATCTCTCATTTTCATTTTGATTGGTTCTTTTGTGCACCCTCGGCCAAAAACACCAAAATAGCACGCTCGCGTTCGAGGAGAAGAATTTCTTCACCAAGCATCCGAATTTCTTCACAACGATGGCGCCACAATGAGGAGGAGCTATAAGAGGTAAGGATTCTATGCTTTTTATTTTGAATTTGTTAGTTTTAGGTTGAATTTGATATCTATTTGTTTGAAATTTTAGGAGATGCAAATCAACCTACAAACCCTCAAACTCCTCAACAGGAGGACCAACCAAATCCTTAAGATCAAAATCAACCACAAAATCAACCTCCTCCACCAATCACTCAACCCCCTCCTGGAACTCAATAAAATTTAATGAGTGAAATTGAAAACAACAAAAAACAAATTGAGGATTTGATCAATAGGTTGAGTGATCCAAATGGTTCAACCATAGAAATAATCACCCTAGAAAATTCCTTGAAAGATATGTTAACAAATGTAGATTCAATTAGCAAACAAATAACTGGATGGGAAGATAGGAGGCAAGCGGCTAGGGAGTATTATACAAATAAACTATCATAGAAGGATGTGAAAGATTTAAAAATAACAAAAGGTGATTTGTGCTCATTATTCACCGACCCATGCACAAATCAAAATCTTACCCTTAATGCAAAGAGGTTTCCTATCCATTGGTGCCACCACCAACAAATGAAGGAGCGATTTTATGATAGGTGGTACATGGTCTTCGATCACCCACCGTGCAACAATTGCGAGGTCCTGCAATATTTCCTTAGGAAACTATATAGTGAGTTCATATTGAATCCAAAATTATTTTGATATGAGGTATTTCTAGGGGAGAGGTGGGGGGTCAGCTCAGGATAGACCTAGTGCACAACCGGATCCTACGCAACAAGGTAGATGAGCTCTCGCTAGGCCACCTCATGAGCACATTGTTATGCCTTCCATCGTGAAGGAAAGTGCTGACGTAGAGACATTGCAGGCAATCAGCACTTTGACCCAGAGTGTCATCCATCATACTAGCCCTATTCTACAACGCCATCCAGGGGAGTCTTCTAGTGCTGGTCTTCAAACACATGTGTGTCAATCTTGTGGGGCTACTTGTTCACATGACCCCACCAACCCTCAGGAGACTGGTACGCAGGATCCATCTATAGCTATGGAGATGGAGAGGGTAGCTAACATTTTGCATGAGGCATATGGCATTGATAGTCAAGTAAAAGTTATTGCATGTGTTCATTGAATTTAATTTATTAAATTTTGATTTTGAAATGCAATATTAACTAAATTTTTTTTATGATTTTAATAAAATTGTAGGGTCATAGTGTTGAGACTGGATACACTGGCCCCCCACCAACCTATTTTTACAATACACTTATCTCTAGGGTATGTAACTAGTAAACAATTATAAGTTTATTGCATTTTAATGGAATTGTTTTACGAATGGTAATTTAATATGCAATTTTGGATGTTGAACAGACTAATATTGGAGGTTTTGATGGAACACTTCCCAGTGGTGATGCATTTACTCAAACCTTCACGCAGGTAATAGAATAAAGAGTTTAACTAATGAATCAAGTACTTAATAGATTTGTGTAGTTTATACATGCACATCATCGATTTTGTTGAACAATTTTTTGTTTAATTTTTAGTTGTTGCAAGACGATACACCTCCGAATGTGACGAGGGCAATGGATATTGGTGTGACATCTGCTATACAATCCTCGATGGCTCTAACAGAAGAGGTATGAGGCAAATTAGTAAATTTTAATTTATATTTGTTGTTATAGATGTTAGTTAGTCAGAAATCAAACCATTATTGATTCACGTAGTTTTTGTCTATTTGTATGGTTTATACAGGGCTTGAGCACGCCTGAGCATGGGCATGTGGATATTTCCCTCATGGAGAGAGATTGTGAGATGGCTGTAAGTGATTATTTTGTCAAATATATCATTTTTATAATGTAATTTCTATATATTCATGTCTTTACTTCTTATTGTAACAGTTAAAACTTCACCATGAACTAAAACCTAGGAGGAGTAGCAGGAGCACTCCACAAGCGCAGCAAAAATGAGTGACAGACCTATTGCCATCCGAGCGAAATGGAAAGGGAAAAATTTTATTTCCTGGGCATGGAGAGCAATGACTTTTGATTCCATAGTATTTTATTGTATGCCTGCATGGTAGTTTTGTACATATTTTTTATTGGACATATTTGACATTGTATGCCTAGATGGCATTCTTGTAAGCCTATATGGCTATTTTGTACATATATTTCATATTTATATCGACATATATTTATGTATGCCTACATGGCTATTTGTTTAATACAAATATCTTTTTTCAATGCTTGTCCATATTTGCATTCTAAACTGATGGTTCAATAGATATGAGTTACGTATATTGAAGTGTATACTTTACAACTTACGTGTATACTTTGTGGCTTACATGTTTTCATGCATATACCTTGTATTCTTGCATATACTTTGTTTTAATTTGTGTATACTATGTATTCGTGTGTATACTTTTTGAGGCTTACGTGTTTATGAGTACTTGTAGTTCCCTTATTGACATGTACATGTTTGACTTATTCACGTGTATAATTATTAATTGGTTAGCCATAGCATTGATCTATGTCATCCTCAATGCATGATCGTTGAGATGGAGTAAGTACACCCTCAAGGTCAAAAGGAGTTTCACATGCATTTTTCGTAGGCTCATTTTGGTAGTGAAACCAAAAACCTCTTGCATCATTGAAACGAAAAAAAAATTCCTTTATAGTAGGTTTGAAGCCATTATCATTCTCCATTAGTTCTTCATGTATCCACTCCCCATTAATGGTTGTCTCATGACCTTCATGAAACCAAGCATTTATCTCATTTGTGATAGAAGAAATGTATGAAGATTTATCTTCCTCCTTATGAATCATTCATTATCATGAGAGATGGGTTCTTGTGAACCACTACTGATGAATCATGGGTCAATGAGTTTGACTTGTAAAACTACATGATTGAATCTTGATAGCAATATCACAATATTTATATCTAAATACTACCATTGAATCCTAAATACTGCCATCTTACCCACACAAGATTTTGGAAGATGCTTCCCACCCTTCTCTTAGTGGTTGCTCTCATTGCAACTTCTACCTAGCTTCATCTTGGTGTAGACAATATGAAGACCCCAACTTGAGATCTTCACACATGCAAGAACAACTGTGTCCTTCCTATAGCTTGGATGGATCAACTTGCAACCAAGAACCCATGCTACTTCCTAGTGTAGATTTCCTTCTAGACGCTCAGAACCTTCTACCTCTGATACCATTCTGATACAAAGGAAACAACACAAGACAGTGGCTCATCCACCCTTCTCACTCCTTAACCTACTGATCACTACTGATCACTACTGATCAAGACATGTTCTTAAGCCTCTAACTCTATCCACCACCTTTCCGCTGTTCAAAGCTTGAGTCACACATTGCTCAAACACAATGGTTGAGCGATGTAATGGTTTATTTGAAAATCGTTATACATTTAAAACCATACAAGAATTTCACACTCGGTTCTATTACATATATTCCCTATCAACTGAACCCATTTTTCCCATTCCATTCGGGACTGTCATAAAGAAACCCGAAAACAAGACATCCATGACATTCAAAACAATAGTGAATCCTTCAAAACTAATCTACATTCACAATTTGCAAAACAATAAACCACGAAAGATAGAGAGAACGACACGATGGGAAATGGAAACTCCTCTTTAGAAAATTCCAAATATTAACACTTCAAAAACATACATTCTTTAAATGGCTCTTTGGCTGAAGGCTAGAGAGCCCGATTTCTTCTCCCTCTTGTTTACTCTCTTTTTTGTTTTCCCGTAGTTGCACTCTCTATTTCCTCTATCTCCCCGTATTCGGTTACATGTTGTCTCTTTATAGAGATTCTAGGGTAGTTAGACAAATTGTTCATCTACCCAATATTCCCAGTCAGTTACAACTGTCATTTAATCCTTTTGATGAATATATCACTGCAATTTTAAACACTTAACCATTTCTTAACATGGTCCCACAAAATTCTAAATGACTAAAACATTACAAAATTATGAAGCTTGTCATAAATTTCAAGAGTCGAGGTGTCCCCACACTAGTATCCTAGTTTTCCCTTTGTTGATTTATCTCCTCATTGATCCATCTTATTGGATTCTTTCACCTTTTACCCATCGCTTTCTTGAAAAACTCAATTTTAGGCCTTGTAGCCTTCTGCCCCAATTTGGCCTCCTAGAACCTATTTTCTTGACTTTTCTCACAATTAGTCTTAACAACCCCCAAATGTTTTTGTAAATTCTTTCTTTTGATCATCAAGGCTCCAATATTTACTAGGCCTTAGGTCCTACAAGTTTTTGTACATATGATTGTCCTCAAACCCCCTATTTTCAAGGGTTCCTATGGTTTTTGGCTCTTTATCCTTCTTTGAAGGCTTCAACGACCTCCTCAGCTCTCCTCCTAGCACACAAATGACTAAGATACATGTTCCTACACTTTGATACTCTTTATTGGCACAAACCAATCCATTTAGCAACTCTCCTTGCTGCTGTCCTCTCCAAGCTACTAGCTAGAATGCACTTGCACTTGCCTAGTGCTTGATGATTTCATCACCTTCCTTGCAAAAAAAGACCCCAAAACCTATATGTACACTATTTACATAGTCCCCAACTTGATTCCAAGTGGCCATGAGATGAAAACCATGGGAAGTCAAGTGGGACTCATTATTCACAAAACTGGCCTGAACCGGCAATGAGACCAAGAAAACCAAAAACTTGCAAAAAGATAACCACTCGGTCTAGATGACTAATATAATGCTACACAAGGTAAGTAAGTGACACAAATGGAAGACTCAAAGCATTAGATAAGTCCTTTCAATCCATTCTTGACTAGATGAAGGCTCAAACACAGAAATTCAATGAAAACTTGCTCTCTTCCAATCACAAAAATGTACTCTCCAAGTGTCAATTCATGAAAACAATCCTCCAACCCAGGTATTAGGGTTTTTCTGACCTTATATACCTTTCTCCCACATTCTATGACCCTTCGGTTGGGCTTAGAGCATCATTAGTGTCATTTTCCAACTTTTAGGACAAATAGCCAAGGCAACATTTCTCAAAATGCTCAGTGTCCAAGACTTACCCAAACCACAAGCCCCTAACAAACCTATTTCCAATTCACTCATCAAAAACACTCTTGGGACTTTATATCATAGTCCTTATTCCCTCTTTCATCCTAATCTGATAGTAGCCACTTTTCAAATCAATCTTGGAGTAGTACCTAGCACCCCCTAAATAGTCCATTAAGTCTTCTATCCTAGGAATAGGAAACCTATATCTAATGGTTATCCTATTTATGGCCCTAGAATCAGTACACATTCTCCACTTATCTCCCTTCTTAGGTGCCAACACCACTGGAACAACACATGGGCTTATACTTTTCCTGATCAACCCTTGGTCCAAAAGTTCTTGAAATTGCCTTGCTATCTCCTTGTTCTGCTCCGGTGTCATTTTGTATGCAGCCTTGTTAGGAAATGTTGCTCTTGGTATAAAGTCAATTTGATGACTGATTTCCCTCTTAGGTGGTAGTGTATCTGGTGTGCCTTCACAAATGATATCCTTGAACTGATCCAACAGTTGCTTCACCTCTGCTGTCATAGGTAGCCAACTAGGTGACTCCTCCTCCTTTGGCTGCAACATGATTGCATAGAAAACTCCTTCCTCCTTCATGTCTCTTAGGAATTCCTTTCCACTCATCAAAAGTACACCGGATTCTGCCTTTTCCACTATCCTTCTTGGGGAAAAACCTTCATGGTTAAGCGCTTGAGCTAGAGTATACTGGAATGAGTGACCTCCCAGGAAGGCCTAGTGCCTCACCTCTGTGAGCATCACTTAGATGCAATGATTGCTAAGTGGGCCATTCAATATCATTTCAAATTTGTTTCTTTAAACAACTTACAACTTTGCAACTTAAGACTCCTCCAACCTAAGGGATCGATCTGGTGGAACATAGCTCAGAGTGATTCCACGTGTTTTAGTGCAAAATAGGACCATAACTAGCATAAACATACCTATTTGGATGTGTTGGAACTATCTGCTTGGTCACACAAGTTGCAGAACAAAAGTTGCACCACTCTACAACTTTGCACTGCTTGCATTTGATGCTTTTTCCATCAAGTGAAAATCTGCCACCACTGGAAAACCACTTCGAGCTAGCCAAAACTGAGAGAGACTTTTGTAGACAGGCTCAATGCAATCCTATAGGATTATATGAGATGTTTATAAGCATCACGGTATCCAAGTAATAGCATGCTGAAGTTTGTAGCTATTTTGCACTTTGGACCCTTAAGGGATCGATCTGGTGGAACATAGCTCAAAGTGATTCCACGTGTTTCGGTGTGAAAGAGGACCACACCTACCATAAACATACCTATTTGGACATGTTGGAATAGTCTGCTTGCTCACACGAGTTGCAGAGCGAAAGTTGCACCACTTTGCAACTTTGCACAGCTTGAATTTGACACGTTTTCCATCAAGTGAAAATCCACCGCCACGAGGAAACCACTCCAGGATAGCCAAAATCGAGAGAGGTTTTTCTAGAGGGGTCCAACACCTTTATGTAGGATCAAACAAGAAGTTTCTAAGTATCATGGTATCCAAGTAAAAGCATGCTAAATTTTGCAGCTATTTTGCACTTTGGACCCTTAAGGGATTGATCCGGTGGAACATAACTCGGAGCGATTCCACGTGTTTCTATGCAAAATAGGACCATGCCTACTGTAAAAATACCTATTCGGACATGTTGGAATAGTCTACTTGCTCACACGAGTTGCAAAGCAAAAGTTGCACCACTTTGCAACTTTGCACAGCTTGAATTTGACACATTTTCCATCAAGTGAAAATCTGTTGCCACGAGAAAACCACTCCAAGATAGCCAAAGTCGAGAGAGGTTTCTCTAGAGGGATCCAATGCCTTTCTATAGGATCAGATGAGAAGATTCTAAGTGTCACAGTATCCAAGTAATAGCATGCTCAAGTTTGCAGCTATTTTGCACTTTGGACCCTTAAGGGATCGATCCGATGGAACATAGCTCAGAGCGATTCCACGTGTTTTGGTGCGAAAGAGGACCATGCCTACCGTAAAAATACCTATTAGGATGTTTTGGAATAGTCTTCTTGCTCACACGAGTTGCAAAAAAATGTGTACAAATTGTTTACATGACCTTTATATGACCTTTTTCACATTGTTTACATTTCAAAATTCAAAGTTTGCAAATTTTCCTACTCAAGGCATTTACAGAACAAGGTGCTACTACACCAAACATGAACTTCAACCTTAAAATATTTGAGTATATCTCATTATGTAATTAAATCTTATTACAATGCCTCTGGCACTTCGTTCTCTCAGGTCTTTCACAATGTCACTCATACATTCAAGATTCTTTTTAAATGTCTACATCATAGGTGCTCATCATGAGGTTAACTTCAAATGAGTAACTTGAGATTCCCTCACTAAGCTTCACATGATCTCTTATAATGGCTTGAAATAAAAATTGAGATTTTTCAAAATCATCAAAATAACTATGTTGCATTGCTTTTTTGGCTAAGATTTTTGATAATGGCTCTTAAATCAACATTTTCTGCAATGAAAGATCAATCAACCCTTAGTAGTTTACTTACAAATATGCAAAGTAAAAGAGAAAAAGAAAGAGCATCCAAAATGGAAATGAAATAAAAATAGATGGAAGGCACTTACAGATGTTGCATGCAAGCATCAAAATAAGGATGTTGCATTGCTTTTCTGGTTGACATTCTCTTCGATGGCTCATATATCAGCATTTTTTGCAAGGGGACACCAATCACTGTAAAAGAAGATGATAGCATTGGCATCAAACAAATTAATGTGCATACAAGTATAAATTAATAAGAGCCAATGTGCATATACTTACAAATTAATCCAGCGAACCATCCTGGTCTGCTCTACTCTTTATTGTGTCAAGTATTGCCTCATGGTTAGACTCACGGACCTTCCATAACATCTTGTTCAAAGGTCTACCCCCATATTTGGTCAAATGAACATTGGATGCTACAAAAAGGTTCAAGTGATGAAGAATATTACGATGCATGTCAAAGTCCTGAAATAGCCAATGTTTAACACTTGAATGTGGGTACCTTCTAAGCCATGTTCTAGTAACCACAACTGATCCTGTAGGGTATTCGATGTTTTCTCCATCTATAACTGGGGCCTCCAATTTCTTTTTGGTCTCAACACAATGACACAAGTAATAGTATGTTCCCTCTTCATTGTCTTCATCTGCAATAACTGCATAAACATGCTCTACATTGATATATGCAAAAAATCTCTTGAAATTTGTCAAAATTATGAATATAGTACAAAGTAAGATCTAACGATATGGAATTTCAACAACTAAGAAAGTAGATTATCACCTCGTTGAACTAGATCTGATATGTGGTCAAAATCGATCAATGATTCTATTTGTGTTAGTTCCAATGCTGTCGAAGGGTGATACGTGTGAATTGGGCTAAGATAACTTGTGAACCATTTGTCAACCCACTCCCCTGACTCACAATCATTCTAGTCTTGCATTGTACATGAAGAACAAAAGCATTCCATCTTTCATGTATCGATACTCCATGAACCTATATTTGAGCTAAGGAAAGAGTGTACCTCACTCAATCCTATTAGTGTACAATAGTCTTCATATGGTGCAATGTTAGTATCATCCATCAACCAAAAAAATCTACGAACTGAAGACGTACCTTCATTACTTGGACCCATCAAAGCATTACACCACTCAACGATTGATTTTGCAACTATCAAATTTTCACTATCTTTATACTTTAACTCTTCTCATACTAATGGTCTTTTCATGCATGATCCTGCACGATCATGCTCCCCCTTTCCATGTCGAGCCTCACAAAAGTTCCACATATGTTGAACACCTATAATGACATGCATCTTGCACAACCAGTAGAACACGTGTGAGTTCTTGAACTGTGCTACACAGTTATCAGACCATATTATATGTTGATCATATTTTATGCCCCTCTGAGCCAAACCATTGTAGAACATCTGGAAGCAACCTTGCACAAACTCTGGAGAATGTGTGCGATCATCACTAATGTAAAAGTGGTACTCCCTCAATACCTTCCTTTGCTCATTTGTACTATCAGATTAATGAATGAATGTTATGTGCACAAATATCAAAACTTGTGCAGAGTTGTAATACTATGACTGCACCTCATGTTGTGGTTTTCGAGTGTAGTTCTCTACAAATTCAACCACGGATACTATGCTTCCAACTGGAAATTTGTCCTTGTATAGCTTTAATTGTGTGTCCAACCACTGGGTTCTATGGGTATGCATTGCATACTCAGATATTATATTATCACGAAACATGGTCATAAATTTATACACTAGAATCTTCTCAATAACAAAATCACACCTTTTTGCTTGAGACCCATCTTTTGTAGCATATGCCACTGTTTTATACTTCTCAAACTCTACTAGTTTTTGTCCCACCTCATCTATACTTTCCATATGTTGACATACTGGCATACGCTGGAAGCCACCACAATGCTCGCATGAACCATCCAAGCATGTTGTCCTATAGAATATTTGGCCATCCTCTATTTGACATAAATTTTTTGATAAGAACTCTCATGAAGATTTTGGTGGGGCTTCTATGCCACAATCCTGCAAAACATCATTAGTATGAAATCTAAACATATAGAATGATAAACATCGTAATGGTTAGAAAATTCAATATGTAGTCTACAACAACAAGTAGTGCATGTGTGATTTATCTTGACATAAAAAGGTTTAAGCAGTTCAAAATATATTTGAGAAATACTAATTTGAGGATAATCATTTTCAAATTTCCAAAAAAATTGGGTTTGAGTCATATCCAAAAAATGGTTTGGATGTGGCTCACGATTTCGACTACCGATTCTCCTTCTTACCACATCCCTTTGATTTGGAGATGTCCTTGTGTTATTCTTCCAATACTCTTCAATTAGTGTTCTCAAGGCTTCAACAAATTCTTTATCTTTTCATGACAGTCTCCCCGAGAATGCCCATAATTCATTTGTATCATTGCCCTCAATTCTTTGTCGCCTTTGAATGGCTCTTGATAAAGTTTTTCTACTAATTCCTATTTTTTCACTAGTCTTAGGTGAGCTCTCTTTGTTTGACAACTTACCAAAGTCGATGTAATGACATGTCGGGTGACATTACTATCCTTTGAGCATGAGGTCTTACTCACACTCTCATAAGCATCCATTAGATTCTTCACAATAGTGTCTTCACTCGATGCATTCGATGTTCTCAACCCAAGAGTCTTCATGATGTTCCTATACATTACACCCCACATCATTTCAACAAATATTTGACATCTTGCATTCTCATTTAGCCTTTCAAAGAATCGTTCCCAAATCTTATCAGCATATCTTCTACAAGTGCGTGTCGAAATCTTACCTTCCATGTGTTGCAAAATCTCATCATCAATATTAATCAAATACTTTGGTTTTATACGCAAAATTATTGGTGGTGTTCTCCTAGGTACATACATCTCAACATTAGGAATTTCATCAATATTTAACTTAGGTGGGCTAGATTGCATACCTTCGATCAAGGGTGGAGAAGAAGACATACCTTGAGGTTCACATGGGAATGATGGCATACCTTCTTCGTCAAGTTCGAGTGATGATGTACTCTCAACTTGAGATGTATTGGATGGTGTCCAACAATATTCATTTGTGGTAAATGGTGTCCCTCCATATTCACTTGCAGTATATGGTGTCCATCCATATTCACTTGTGCTAGATGGTGTCCCTCCATATTCGCTTGTGCTTAATGGTGTCCCTTCATATTCACTTGTAGGAAAGAGGGTGTGTCTCCAACTACGGTATCTGAATCTGTCTTACGAAGATGCTTTCGCATTCGTGCCTTTTGTGCTGCCAATTCCCGTTCTCTTTTTGATGGTTGAGGTTCCTCTACAATCGGGTTGTTTTCATCAACTGTTTCCAATTTCTTCTTTTCACGATATGCCGCCACCCGAACTCTCTCCTTTTCTTTCAAGGTTTCGTTCTCTTCGTCTGTTAGTTTCCTCTTTGTCTTTTTCTTCGGCATGGCAGATAATTTTATCTATACCATGGTAATGAGATGAATATTAGTTCCTAAAAAATGTATCCATTCAAGATAATTGAAAAATATATGTCATGGAAGGCATCATTTAAATAATACTTACAATCATCTTGTACAAAAGTAGTCTTTTATTGTTGATGGTTCTAGCCAACCACCAAGGGAATAAGGACTATGATGTAAAGTCCCAATAGTTTTTTTGATGTGTGAGTTAAGGCAAACTTAGGGTAGTCTAGAGCCTTGAAGTTTGGAGAAGCCTGAATGATGAAATTAGGCAAATTAGTCCATGTAGACTTGGCAATTTGTCCTAAAAGTGGGAAAAGGGCATTAATGAGGCTCTAAGCCCAACCCAAGGGTCCTAGAATGTGGGAGAAAGGTATATAAGGTCATAAAAACCCTAATTGAGCATGTGGGAAAGCTATTGTACGATTTTGAGTTTTGGAAGGGGAATTTGTGAGTTGGAAGAGTGCAAATTTCATTGAATTTATGTTTTTGTGCCTTCATCCAGTCAAGAATGGATTGAAAGGACCTATCTAATGCTTTGAGTCTTTCAATTGTGTCACTTAATTACTGTGTGAAGCATTATATTAGCCATTTAGTTCAATTTCTTTTTATTTTACAAGTTTTTAGAGTTTTTGGTCTCATAGCCGGTTTAGGCCAGTTTTTGGAAATAATGATCCCCACTTGAATTCTTGTGTCAAGGCTACCATGGAAACTTGGAATCAAGTACGGTAATTTCTTTACAATGTAAATATGGTGTGTGGTGTCTTGGTTTGCAGGGGAGATGGTCAATTCATCAAGAACTAGGTGAGTGCAAGTGCATTTTGGCTAGTGGCTTGGAGAGGACAACAGTAAAGAAAGTTGCTAAATGGACTGGTTTGTGCCAATAAAGAGCAAGAGAGTGTGAGAACACATATTCCAAACATTTTTGTGCAAGGATGAGAGCTAAGGAGGTCATTGAATCCCTCAAAGTTGGAAAAAGGAGCCAGAACCCTAGAAACCCTCAAAAATAGGGGGTATGAGGACAGTCCTATGTACGGATGCCAAAGGGACTAAAAACCTAGTAAATATTGAAGCCTATGGTACCACTAGAAAGAATCTATAAAAATATTTGGGTGTTGTTAAGACCGTTTTTGAGAAAAGTCAAGAAAACAGGTTCTAGGAGGCTTAATTGGGCAAAAGGCTACAAGGCCTAAAATTGGGTTTTTCAAGAAAGCGATGGGTACAAGGTGAAAGAATCCTATGAGATGGATCAGTGAGGAGTCAAATCAACAAGGGGATAGTGAGAATACCCTTTCATAGCCCCTCGAGTGGTTAGGATACTTTGGGTTAGTGTGGAGCCCAGGGAAGCTTAGTGGTGAATTGAGAGCAATGGTGAAGAATTTGAAATTGGTGGAGAGTCTTATGAGGTGAGAGGGGTTTAGGAGGTATCCCTGAGTAGGGTAGAGAGGAATACGCTAGGAAGACCCAAGAATAGGTCTTGGGAAGAGAAATATTGCTCTTGGAAGATAAGACTCCCCATCAATTGTTGAAGGACTGGTCTATGTAATGAACTTTTGACCTTGTGCAGGGTATTTTGAAGATGTTTGATGCTTTGGAATGGTCTGGGAATGGTCTTAAAGGATGAATTTTGGTGAATGGTTTTGAATTTCTATAATTGGCAAGTGTAAATAATTGTGTATATAATTTGGTAATTTAAAATGTGCATTGACAACCTAAGGTTATAATGACAAACAAAAATGAAAGCAAGCCATAATAGAATGAAAGAAAATTTGTAAAGACTTCACATACCTTAAAAACTAGACTTTCAAATGGAGGAATTCAACCCAATTATGTAGCCTTAGCTTCTTCTTTCTTCAAACTCCACAACAATTTGACTTGTTGAAAAGCTTGTTCCCTTCCACACTTCAATTGTATATCAGTTTTCAATGGAATTCAAACTTCAATTGATATTATATGTCTTTCAACGTCCAAACTCTACTATTTCATGCAAAGGTGGTAAAAAGATCATGTAAAAGGTGATGGAAAGTGAAAAAGATGCTTGCACACTTCACAACATCATCAAAAATATATTTTTTGTCGGAGCACACATAGAACCAGGGGAATATGCAGACTGTGGGCATTCAAATCACAGGTATATTGATTTTTTTACCATTTTAGTAAACTACAAAATGCATTTGTGTTATAACGCAAGCGCGTTATGTGAAATTAAGTTTTCTTAGTGTATTTTTGATAGTATAGGGGTTTCTGAGAGAGGGGGAGGTAGAGAGGGGGAGAGTGGAAGATAGAGAGGGATGGACAAGGGGAGAGTGGGAGAAAGAGAGAGGGAGAGAGTGGGAGATAGAGTGGGATATACAGAGGGAGGGAGAGAGGTGGAGGGAGAGGAGGAGAAGTGGAGAGTGGAGATAGAGAAATAGGGAGAGGGAGAGAGTGGCAGAGTGGGGAGAGTGGGGAGAGGGAGAGGGGGGAGAAGGGGAGAAGTGGAGGAGGGAGATAGAGAGAGAGGGAGAGGGGATAGTGGAAGATAGAGAGGGAGGAAGAAGTGACAAGGAGAAAGAGAAAGGGAGAGAGTGGAGGGGAGATAGAGGAGGGAGAGTGGGAGAAGGGCAGAAGTGGAGAGTGGGAGAGAGGGGGAGAGTGGGAGAGAGTGGTAGAGTGGGAGAGAGTGGGAGAAGGGGAGAAGTGGAGAGTGGGAGATAGAGAGAGTGGGAGAGAGGGGGAGAGTGGGAGAGAGAGGAAGAGAGGGGGAGAGTGGGAGAGAGTGGGAGAGTGGGGGAGAGTGGGAGAGAGTGGGAGAAGGGAAGAAGTGGAGAGTGGGAGATAAAGAGAGCGGGAGAGAGGGGGAGAGTGGGAGAGAGTGGGAGAGTGTGGGAGAGTGGGAGAGAGTGAGAGAAGGGGAGAAGTGGGGAGTGGGAGATAGATACATAAACCCTAAACCCTCAACCATTAAACCCTAATCCCTCAACCCTTAAACCCTAATCCCTGAACCCCTATACCCTCTTAATCCCTCAACCCTCAATCCTGAAGCCTTAAATCCTAATCGTTCAACCCCTATACCCTCTTAATCCCTCAACCCTCAATCCTCAACCCTACACCCTTAAACCCTCATCCCTCAACACCTATACCCTCTTAATCCCTCAACCCTCAACCCTTAAACCCTAATCCCTCAACCCCTATACATTCTTAATCCCTCAACCTTCAACCCTTAAACCCTAATCTCTCAACCTATAATTTAATCCACAACCTCAACCCTCAAACTCTTTTAAACCTTAATCCTCAACCCCTATACCATCTTTAATCCTCAACCTCAACCTTAAACCTTAATCCCTAAACACCTATACCTCTTAATCCTCAACCCTCAACCCTTAAACCCTATCCTCAACCTTCTTAAACCCTAATCCCTCAATCCCTATACCCTCTTAATCCCTCAACCTTC
>CM021100.1:787756152-787799405 GCA_007115665.2 Sequoiadendron giganteum
CTTCAACCATATACCCTCAAAACTATACCCTAAACCATCTACCCTCAACCAAATAAACCCTTAACCCTAAACCCTTAACCCCAAACCCTTCAACCCTAAATGCTTAAACCTAAAACCTTCTACCCTATACCCTCAACCAAATACCCTCTACCATCAAACCTATTCCATCAACCCTCAAACCTTAAACCCTACTACCCTAGAAACCATCAACCCTATGGGTCCTCCATCCTAATCCCTCAACCCTATACCCTCAACCCCTATCACTTTCTCTCTATCTATACATCTCACCTCTCCCTCCTTCCCTCCATCCCACCCTCTCTAATTATCTCTATGTACCGTCTCCCTCTTTCTGCGTACCTCTCGTTCAATCAATCCCTACCACCCTCTCTCTCACACTCCCTCTCACTACCTATCTCTCAAGTCTCTCCCTCTCACACTCTCAAGTCTCTCCCTTTCCCACCCTACCTACATAACCCTCTCTTTCTCTCTCTCTCTCCCTCTCCCTCAATTCTCTCTCTTCCACCCCCCTCTCTCTCTCTCCCTCTCCATCAAATCTCTCTCTCTCTATCCCTCCCACCCCCCCTCTCTCTCTCTCCCTCCCTCTATCCCTCCCACCCTACCTAGCTAAGTCCCCCTCAATCCAACCCCTTCTCTCCCACTCCCTCTCTCTTAAACTCTCACTTTGACCCCCTCTCCATCTCTCTAGACTCTCTCTAAATTCTCCCTCCGTCTAAAGACATACATAAATGCATACATACATGTACATAAAAATATATCAGCATACATAAATATATTAGCATTTAACATAAAGTAAGAAATAACACGAGTGCGTTATAATGCGCTCACGTTATGGGTTAGTAGACATGTTCCCCGCAGAAGCAAAAACCATGTAAAGTGATCAATAATGTGAGCGTGTTATATCTTGCTTTGAGAATTATTGAACTTTAAGCTTGGTATTGCCTTGGAATTCCAACCCAAAGGTTTGGAGGGCATTCCCAATTACCAGAGACATGTTTTTAAGAAATCCACCATATTTCTCATAATCGAGTTCGTGCTCACCGTCAGGATTGCATGTGGTTCAATATCAAAAAAATTGAGCACATGGGTAATGTTGGGTTATCTCTTAGCTATCCAACGATGTAATTTTTTTCATGTTCTGAAAATGTTAAGTCTTTCATCCATAATTTATTTTATCTGTATGTCTTTTTTTTTCCAAAAAGCAGTGTTTGGTATTTTTTTCGTTATAAATTAACCGTTCATCAATTTTTCAAATAAATTACATTTTTAGAAACTAGACTCCATTCTACAAAATTAAAAAATTAAAAAAAAACCAAATCAATTAGTTTCCAAAATTTGTAGGGGTAGCACGACCAAAATTCTATTTTTAGGATATGTACACTTCGCAAATTAGTAAAAAATCAAATATTTATTAAAAAATTATCAGAAAAATTGTGCATCAACTACATACTATTAGCTAACTTCTAACCATTGTGATTTTGAAAATACTAAAAAAAAAGTTCACCGTACGAGGGTTGTACAAGAGTTGCTATGTTATGTTTTTCTGACAAAAACAGCACCAATTTGTGTACGTCCCTCATTTAAACCCCTTAATCTCAATCATTTTCAAAATAAATTAGTAGTTTAGAGAGTAGACTTGGAGCACTTGAATCCTTCTTTTTGTTCCATCTCAAAATTTTGAGTCTAAATATCCTCAATTTCACATCCAAGGTCAGTATTTCCTGATTTCAGGAAAATGTTGTCCACTTAAGTCCCCTTTTTGGGAACCATCTTGGTCCACTTACCCTTACATTGTAGGACAAAAATAACCCATATGCAAGATTTTCTTGGCTAAGGTAGGACCGCTAGAATGTGCCCCACATATACCTTCATGTACTTCTTGTAAAGCAGTTTTTCTCTCGTCATGCTCAAGAAATCTAAGTAAAGTACCATTGAGACCTCAACGGTAAAGGGTATTGGCTAAGATTACGTAGCGGGAAGCTTGACAGATAAAGGTTTTACGAGATTTATCAGATAGATCCGATGACAAGGTGTTATTTTGGAGATAGGTATAAATATCGCCATACCATTGAGAATTAGGACCAACAATAAGGAAAATCATTTCAGATTGTGGTATATTGTAAGCAGGTTCCAAAAGAGGCTCTACCAAGAACTCATAGTAGGCGGAATTGCTTGGAATTTCCACAAGTGAACCAATTGTTGCCATTGCATCAGCAGCTCGGTTGCTATCTCGAGGAATTTTCTCAAAGGAAATTGATGTGAAATAGGCCTTGAAGTCATCCACCATTCTTTTGTAAGGCATTAATTTTTCATCTTTTGTTTTGTAGTCATCATTAACTTGTTTGATCACTAGCTGAGAGTCACCAAGAACACACAACTCTAGGATTTTCCATTGCACAGCCATAAAAAGCCCAGAAAGTAAGGCCTCATATTCTGCAATATTGTTGGTACATGGAAACTGTATCTTGTAAGCTTTAGGTATACAATCCCATTGCGGAGTGACAAAGAGAATTCCATCACCTGAACCACCTTGTGTGAAGGAGCCATCAAAATATAAAGTCCACAGATGTGTAAATTCCATGTTGAAGATCGATTTATCAGGAAATTTGGTAATAAGAGGATGATTATCTATCACAGGAGCATCAGTGAGTTGATCTACTATAGCTTGTCCTTTGATTTCTTTTCTTTCTACGTACTCAATATCAAACTCACTAAGAATCATCACCCATTTAGCTAATCAACCCATGAGTGCTGCTTTGCTCAAGAGTTACTTAAGAGGATCAATTTTTGCAATGAGCTTTGTCTGGTGCATAAGCATGTAATGTCGCAACTTTTGTGATGCAAAAACTAGAGCAAGGTATGCTCTTTCAATAGGATTGTAATTGAGCTCACATCCTACTAAAGTGCGACTAATGTAATAGATTGCACATTCCTTTCCTTCAGAATCATGTTGTGCCAAAAGTGCCCCTAGTGTTGTGGTGGTTGTGGATATATACAAAAGTAAAGGCTTGTCATCTGTGGGAGGTACTAATACTAGCAGTGTCATCAAATACTATTTTATTTTCTGAAAATTTTGTTCACACTTGTCATCCCATCTGAATGGAACATTCTTGTGTAATAGATATTGAAAGGGTTGACATTTATCTGCGAGTTGTGATATAAAGCGGTGAATAGATTGATGTTTTCCTTGTAATGATCTCAACTATCTGATATTCTTAGGTGGAGGCATTTCAAGTATAGCCTTTATTTTTGTAGGATCAGCTTCAATTTCCTTAGATGCAACAATGTATCCAAGGAGTTTCCCAGAGGTTACTCCAAAGGCACATTTCTTGGGATTTAATCGAACCTTGTATTTTTCTAATCTTGTGAAGATTTTATTCATGATCTCTAGATGTCTAGCTCTTGTGTAATATTTTCCCAAAAAATCATCTACATAGTCTTCTAGATATGTATGCATCATGTCATGAAAGATAGTGGTCATTGCACGTTGGTAGGTAGCTCCGACGTTCTTCAGCCCAAAGGGAATGACATTCCAAAAGAAGATTCCCTAAGGACAAGTGAATGTTGTCTTAATTTGATCTTCAGGAGCTATTTTAATTTGATTATAGCCTGAGAAACCATCCATGAGGGATAAAATTTCATGTCTTGCTGTCAAATCCACTATCATGTCAATGTTTGGAAGGGGGAAGTCATCCTTAAGATAAGCTTTCTTTAAATCTCTAAAATCCATGCAAATTCAAATTCCCCCATCAGGTTTTGAAACCGGTACTAAATTTGAAATCCAATCAGCATAGTCAACATGTCTTATAAATCCCACATCTAGCAACTTTTGTAATTTGGATTCTACCAATAGAGCAATATGTGGGTGCATATTTCTCAACTTTTGTTTAATAGGTTTTTCCCCTGGTGGCAAAGACAAGTGATGCATGAGTAGATCTGGATCAAGTCCTAGCATATCTGCATAGGACAATGCAAAGTTGACTTGTCTTTCCTTGTAAAACTATATATGTTCTATTCTCTCTTCAGGTGTTAAAGATTCTACTAGATGAATTATCTTTGGTTTTTCTTCTGTACACAAGTTACTTGGTATTGTCTTCTCCACTAGCATAGATGAACTTTCATGATATACTGCTAAGGGAAGTGTGTCAAGCCTTCCATCCTTAGGCACCTCAAAGAGGTTTTCACCCTTGGATACATCCTTTATTTTTACTTTTTTTGGGTCTAATAGCGCCACAGGGTGGTTTTCACTAGAAGACCTATTTATATTTTCAATAATTTTGTGACTGAAAGGCTTGGCACCCTCCCCAAAGTAAGCCGCACTGTTGAGTTCTATGGTGAAACTTGTCTTATGATCCTCGAAAGGTGTATCTTCTCACACTCCCAAAAATTTTATGATTGCCTCATCATTTTGAAATACATCCAATTGTGGCGGCCCCTTTTGATCTAAATCAATGAGTTTGGGGTGAACCAAGGGTAAAGGGTCATGATTTGAATCAATATTTTGAATGGATTCAAGGGTATAAATGTTATGATCAAGTTCAAGGGTAGGGTTACGATCATAGTCATAAATGTCGATGAAGTCGTCAATGGCACTTTTCTCATTTGTCTATGTATCATTAGAGGGATCTACTTCCATACTTGAAGCACACACGGTACCCAAGGTCTTATCTTTCTGTGCATCATATCCTAAACCAAGGATTTTTTGCATACGAGTAGGTTGTATTGGTTCCAAGATACCCTTTTTTTGTAAGCTGAGAGGACTTTTACCATCATATCCCATTCGTTTCATTAGATCAAAACCTTTACCATATTGTCCAACAGGTATCTTTATTTCAATTTGTTCTTTTTCTATATCCTCATCTTTGTATAGCCATTTCAAGAGATCAGCTTCTTCTACTTCATTAGAGAGGACTCCCCATTTTTTGAGGTTGGTTAATTTACAAGTCATCATAGTCTTTGCATCTGATGTGGTCTTAGTCATTTGTGGTTTGCCATAGGAATGGGGAGATAAAGGTAACTTTCTAATGTAAAGGGCATGATTCAAAGTATATTCTCCTACTCCTTGTTCTTTTACTTGTATTTTGGTCTCAACTTCTTTGGATTTTGAGGAGGATGCTTTTAAGGACTCGGGATCAACATATGCTTGGGAAGGAAATGACTCACGATTTCTTGAGATTGTGATTTCAGTTTTAGGACTTAGATTATGGTAATACATGAAAGGGTTGGGATCTCCTTGTGTTGTGATTTCAACACCATTGTGTGTGAATTTAATGCATTGATGGTATGTAGAAGCTACGACTTGAATTGCATGAATCCAAGGTCTTCCAAGGAGGATATTATAGGTCGGTGGGAGATCAAGAACCTAGCAAACCAAATCCTTTACCACAAGGCCGACTCTGATTAGTAGAGTAACTAATCCTTTAGATGAGTGTTCCTCTTCATCATATGCCTTTATGGTAATCTTGTTCCTTGGATCAACAACATTTTCAGAAAAATCCCAAATTTGTGATCAATTCTTGGGTACAAATATTAAGACTTGCTCCTTCGTCTATTAGAACTTGCTTGACCTTGGAATTATTTATAAGGATATCAATGTGTAAAGCTGCATTATGTGGTTGTCGAGGGGATGAATCATCATTTTCAGTAAAAGTGATAGTGTAAGGCGGGGTGATATGTCCCACCATAGCTTGGAATTGGTCTACATGTAGGTTTGTAGGCACTGTAGCAGTAGTAAGCGCTTTATCTAGAATATCCTTATGCTCAGGAGATAGGCGTAGCAGCTCAAGTATGGAAATTTGTGTGGGCATTTTTCCTAAATGCTCTATGAGGTTATACTATGAAGCTGGTGTAGCGGGTTTTGAATTAGGACCTTTAAGGGTGATTGTGCCTTTGCGGGTAGTAACCTTGCAATCAGGTTCTTTTCCTTTTATAATGAAAGTGTTTACATGATTATCAACCTCACTGATGTTATGTATGGTATAGTCATACTTAGTAGTAGTATAGTTTACACCATCACTAGATTCAAGGGCCTTTCCTTTATCCTTGTCATGCTTAGGGAAAGGGTTTTTAAACACCTTGCGATCGGAGTTACCTGAAGGAGTGTCTCCGTCAACTACTATCCTACCATTTACAATAAGGTCATGTATTAGATGTCGAAGTTTATTGCAGCTATTATTCGTATGTCCTTTATGTCTATGATAGTCAAAAAAGTGATTCTCATTCCACCATGGGGGTTTGACTTGTGGATTATATTCCTTTATTTCAAGTAGCATCATAATATTGATTTCAAGAAGTTCTTTTAATGCGGATTCAAGTGATCGTCCCAATGGTGTAAAATTTATTTAGGGAAATTTCTTTGTTTTTATTTTCCTTTATCTAAATATGAACCTTTGAGATTGTAAACAAGTGATGATGTTTTAGTTGTTTTTGCATCAACAACTCTGTCATTGACTACATTCTTGTTTTTTACCCAAAAAGGTGTCTTGTTGTTTGAATTTGATTTTTGATCTCTGTCATTATTAAGTTTTATGGTTCCATCATCAATGAGAGTTTGTTCGATTTGAAATCCCATTTCTATGGCATCGTCAAAGGAATCCAAGCATTTGAGGCGAAGTTCCCTTCCAATTTATTTTTTCAAATTTCGATAAAAGAGGTCAACCAATTCTTGATCAGGAATGGCATAAGGTAATCATTTTGTTAAATGTCTCCATCTTTGTAAAAATGACACAAAAGATTCGCTTGGTTTTTGTTTGGTGTTGAAAAGGTTTGTCATGGTCACTTTAAAGTCACAATTGAAACTATAATTGGAGACAAATGTATCAGCCAATTCTTGAAAGGATTTGATGGTCGGGGGTAATAGTGAAAACCATTCCATAGCTTCTCCTCCTAGACTAGGGGGGAATAATCTAATAAGGTATGTTTCATCAACTGCAAATTCCATAGTAGTAGCACAAAATTGTCTTAAGTGATTTTTAGGATCCCCTTTTCCATTATATTTTTCAAGTTTTGGTATGTCACAATGGTTAGGAAAAGGTGGCATTGGTATGCTTGGATTGAAGGGATAAGGACATATGTCTTTGATGGAGAACTTATGAGATGATGCTTTACAGTTCTTAAGGGTGTCCAATTCTTGTCTCAATGTTCTAAGCTCATCCAAAATAGGATCATTTGTAGGTGTGGGTTTTGATGTCTTCAAAGATCACTTCTAACCTGGTTGTAGATAAAAGGGTCTATGATCGTTGATTCTACCATCATTGTTTATTTTGGGATGTTTAGATTCACTAGATTCAGGTTGGTCATTCATCATGAGCAGTGACATGTCAAAATTAGGAGGCATTTTGATTCCTTCATCAACAAGGGCTTTGAAGTATTGTTGTGGGTTACGTTTTACTACCTCGATAAGAAGTTTAGTGAATCTATGATCCTTAAGTGCTTCTTCTATATCCAATTTGGTTATTTCTTCATCATCAGTTTCATTTATTTCTCTATTTGCAACACTAATGTTATCTTCCCCATCAAAGTCTCTTCCCTAAGGGTTCCCTTCTTCTTGAAACATTTTTTCTCTTGTTATAGGGGTTATAGGTGATTTTTTTGATGTTCAATCCAAGGTAATATATGAGACCTAAGACTAGGATGTAATGAAAAGGATATGATTCTAAGATGAGATATGGAAGTGGTATGGTATGATATGACAAGCTAAGAATGCAAGAGCTCAAAGGAAACTCTAGGTCCAAAGTTGGTTATGATGTAAAGATTTTACTTGTGTTATGATGGATAGACACAAGGACAAATGATCAAGAGAGGGTATGTAGGAGATGATGGACTCCATAATGATTTCCCTACTCAAGGATAATGGTATGTTCCCTAACTCAAGGATGATGAACCACAAGTGATGCGGGTGATAGATAGCCAATAGATTGATTTCAATACCTAGGAAGAGTAGCCTAAGTGCAAGCTAAAGGTTTTGTTTGATCGATGATGAATATGCAAAGGTTAGGTGAGATGGTATTGATATGTAAAGGGGTTGAACATGTAAGAACTATGTGGAGTGTTATCGATATGCAAGGACTATGTAATGTCACCTACGTATGCAAGACTAGGAATATGCAAGGACTAGGATGAAAGGGATATGAATATGTAAGGACCATGAATATGCAAGGGCTAGGTGGAATGCAAGGACTAGGTGAAATGCATAGTCTAGATGGAATGCAAGGACTAGGTGGAATGCATAGTCTAGATGGAATGCAAGGACTAGGTGAAATGCAAGGATTGAAAGATCAAAACTAAAGGATGATGACCCCAAGAAATCTAAGTGGTAGGTTTGCATTGTATGTTTGTGTTATTGGACTCTTTGATGTTTGAAAAGTTTGAGATGTTTCAAGTTACTAGGTGTGATATTTGTTTGAGGTCTATTTTTGAGCACACACGCAAGACATAGCAGACAAAGTGTTTGAGTTTAACAATACAAGCACAAATCATAAGGTTGGAAAGGACTATATTTGCTAGATTCCACGTGGGTTTCCCCAACTACACTTATTCTCAGCAGATGAATCTAGAAGCTTGGTTGCACGGCCCCCCCCTTACATTGCACTCACTTCTCAGTCCAACCAAGCTTCCAACCCCCATAAATCTCCCATGGCGGGTTGATCACCTCTACTAGGAACTGTGAGAATGTGGATTCCTTCAAAATGACCATTGTTGTGCTAACAAATAGATGGTATTTTGGTAACTACACAAAGGTTTTTATTTTGGGACCCCCATTCGAGTGGCCATACATAGGGCACAAGATTAAGCTCCATTTAGGAGGCACTCTAGCCTTAAGAGGTTATGCTCAGTAGGGTTTTGGGGAGTACTAGTTGGTCTGTATGACACATCCGCACTCATAATCCTAGGCTTTCCCTTAGGATTCACATTTATATACCGGTCGAGGGTAGCTTGGCCAAAAATCTTTGTTGCTGGTCTAAGTCACCTTGGGGTGAGTACTTTTTCCCACCAAGGTAGGCCCAAGTTCTAGAGTCAATAATAGTTTCTCTTACACCCAGGATTGCACAAGTGCACAAGGGGAGAGGATGCTTTGATTATTGAATCGGGGTGACACATAAAATAGATGGGTTTGGCTTTCTGATCACCTAGTTTGCACAAGGTGAGAGCATAATCAACTACCACCTTCAAGCGCAACAAACAGTGTTCATTGAACCCCTACTTAATCCTATGTGAGAAAAGACAATTGGTTTCAAAATCATGTCTTCGACGAACGTCTTGCATCACAATATCATTAGTAGTCTCATGCCTCCTTTCTTCAACAAGCATATGTTTTGATTTTTAGTTCTCTGCCAAATGAACCTGCAAAAGAAACCACATTAACAAAATTAGTTCCAAAACAAAACTAAAAACATAAAAAGAAAATCAGCATATACCCTAGAATCTAGTCTAAATTAAAATAAGTTCTAAATGAGTAAGTCTAAATTATAAGTTGAAATTTGAATTGAAAATCAAGATCCAGATTAAAAGATTAAAGCTACATTAGAGACTAGATCTAAATTAAGATTAAAATCTAAGTTTAGAAGCTACATCTAATTAAACTAAAAGATTAATTAAGAGAAAAGCTAAATTTAAAATAATGATAATGATTTAAATGATAATATAGTTTTATTATGAAATGTCGGTGAATGATTATGATAATGAATGATAGTGAAAAATGATAATACGATGGATGAAAACAATAATCCAAATGGACATGAATGATAATGAGATGATTTAATGATTTGATGAAATGAATGAATAGAAGTATTGAATGAATTCATCATTTTAATCAATAGAAAAATAATGTGATGATTGTGAGGACAAATTCGAGTGTGTACAAAAAGAAATACTAGTGTCACCCCCTATGGACTAGTATATGACAAAACAATAGTTCTACCAAATAGATTTTGAGTATAAAACACTAAGAACAACAGTGGAATTAGGCATGGACCTCACAACAACAAAAAAACAAAGATTGATAACTTAATAGATTGCATGAAATCAGGATGGAAGAAATAAATCATATAGAGATAATATAGAAATAGAGGAAAAAATGGCACGACCAATATATAAAGAAAAAGGAATTCAATGGAGGAAACTGGGCCTTATTGTATGATTCTAGATATAAATATTTTAAAGGAAAACTCCAATCTCGATGGTTGGGACCCTATGAGATAAGCCAAGCTTTTCCTAATGGGGTAGTCAAGTTGGAGATCATAGATTCATTAAGTTTCTCATTGTTGGTTAATGGCCGCAAGTTAAAACTTTATAAAAAACCAGTACAAAAAGATGATTTCATTATTTCTCTCATTCAAAAAAGTGGTCTTATCAATGATTCAAATACAAGTACAAAACCACACAATGATGGCTCAGCAACAGATGTACCAAGTTCTTCAAGTGACTCAGTGCTTGAGCTACACATCTCATCCCCTGAGGTCACACAAGTTTAATTTACTAATCCACGTCACATGTGAACACATCACAGTTACAATTATACGCATTTGTTTTGCAACATTCTAATCCATATTGTGGTAGGAACCTGTAGCTTCATGTATTGAAGTTGTCATATTCTAGTTAGGGACATGTTGTAGTGGGGACCTGTAGCATATTACACAAGAGTTGTCAAAATTTCCATTTGGTACCTAACATCGTAGGAACCCACAAAGCTATATGTCAGAAATTTTAAAATTTGGCACAACAATTAATTGTAGATCATCACTTTTCACTCCACTTTTTCATCACACATGCAACAAATAAACCTATCATATTAGTACATGCAGCATGCTCATTTTATTTCATGATGCATATTTCTAATTTCAAGAATTTAGACTATCACTGAACAAATTTCATCATTCGTACATTTTGCCTCATTTCAACCCATGCACCAGTCTGTCATTAATTTCAAACTCCATGTATTCATTCATTTAATTCATGTCAAATCACCATCATACAATAGATAATCTTCAAATAATTTTTGCATGCTTGGTGTTATGTTCATCATAATCGACAGGTACGCATACTACACAACCATACTTAACATGGATTTTCATTATGTTTAATATGTACTTACATGAAATATTGCATACTTTCTATTAGTTACTTCTATTTCCATACTTTGCAATTATTACTTTCGCCTATTTTTCCTAACTTGAAGTGAAGACACTTCAAGAATTTTATTTGGTGGGAAGGGTAATATATAAGCCAAAATTTTAGTTTCTACCATCAAAAAACCAAAAAATCCAAATGCAAAACCAAGAAGAATACATACAAACCTTTTAGCCATACCCTGTTTTGCACCTACAACCATTTTCCTATCGATTCTAGTTGACAATTGCTTAAATTTAAGCTAATTCAAAGCCTTTGAAGGTTATAGAAGCTAAATAGAGGAGAAAAGGGTAAAGTGATTGAAGTTGTTAAAGGAAAGGTGCATGCAAGAGTAACATATAAATTAGGTTGGTGGACCATTGAGATTAAAATTTGGGTTGAATTTTCATTATCAGAGGTAGAATACTTCACCATGGCAGGTGACGTTATCCGAAGGGATCTAGTTGTAGATAAATAGATATTGGAAGATGTGTTGGTGTTGCCTATTTTCACAAGGGGTAGGATGGCTGGATTATTTTCTGAAGTTGACAAAATTTGATGATGATATCAATAGCAGATTTTCAGCTACATTGTATCATGGAGAAGCCATTTACAATAGATTCTTTAGAAGGATAAATTGCACAAGTATCTAGTTTTTTGAGGACTAGAATAGAATTTCCACTTCGAGCAAATGCAGTGGTTACAAGGGAAATTTAAGTGAGTGAGTAGAAAACTTGGATTCATCATCCTTGGGTACTAAAATACTTTCACTTCCATGGGTATGGTCTTCCTATGTATCATATATCATTAGGTGCCTTAAATGTGATGGTAGGTTATCTCTTCTTTACACTATGCATTTCAAATTATTAAGTGATCTTCGTCAAAATAGACTTGTTAATGTTCCAAATTACCTCTGCAACTTGTTAAAGAGGATGGGATCTTAATACCAAAGGAAATAGAATGATTCAACTCTTTCCCATGATTTTTTAATAGCCTTGTTAACAAAAGGAGTCTTATAATTCAATATCCACATGTATCTTGGGAAATTTTTATGAGATTTTAGGACATTAACATTACACTAGAGTAACTTGTAGTTCCTAAAACCATAGAACCATGAGTTGCACCTGTAAGAGGAACCCCTCTTGGTTCACTTGTTACTTCACCTACCCATATCCAAGGTGAACTTGATGAGAAAATTGTGCGAGAATCATCACCTGCAACATCTAGGCAACTAACAACAAATAATACCACATCCACCTCTATGACACCTAAAGATAAAAAATGGAGACCTAGCCCTTCTACACCTTCAAATGTGTAGAAGAAAAAGGATACACAGAAAGAGACATCTACTACACCTAGGTGTTTGGGCCGGTTGAGACAAAAAGGTATTATGAGGGGAAGCATATGAAAATCAGAAGAGGAATTGAGGGGTAAGGAGACAAAAGAGGAAAATATTATGGTGTTTGTCACTAACTCTAAAATAAATGAAACTTCTCTTGAGAATGTGCATGTTCTTGCCAAAATAAAATGGTTTGTATCTACCTCTAACTCAGATTTAGAGGATAAATGTGTTCCTCATAAAACCAAGAGGAGAGCCCCATATAGTCCTGACAATGAGGGTTTTGAATACACAGGGGGTTGTGATGATTAGAATTTAAGGGATGAGGAAGTATTATTAGAATAAAGGAATGTTAGGAAGGAACTGGAGGAATATTTAGAAAGAATTAAGAAGTTGGAAGAACAAGTAAAAACTTATGAATACAAGGATTAAAATAGGTAGATGAAGATTCAAGAGATGGAAGAGAAACTACTGACATATGGACATGGGGCCAAACTAGACCTGTTGGCACAACTTTCCATAGTTAAAAGAGGGGATACACAACTTGTAGTAGAAAATAGTAGACCCCCTGCTATAAATACTCCAACTCATCATACAATTTTATCCCTTGGGTATCAGTTATGGAAAGTTAATGAATTTTCAAAAGAAAAGTAAAACTGGAGAAAATAAAAAGAAACCCTAATTGCATAGCATACCAAAGTCCTGGAAGGGAAGGAAATTGAATTGAAAAAGTTAGTAGTTAGAATGGAAGAGGTAGCAAATAAAGTTTCACAAATTGTTAGATGTAGACCCCTAGCAAGAACTTATACATAATTTTTACAAGAAAAGTTTTAAAATTTTCAATTTAGTAGACTAATAAGTAATCAGTCAGTAGCAATGAGCAAGAAATTTGATTTCCTTGATGTTTTTGTTGACTCTACACCAGATGAGTAGGACCAGCTTTGTGAGTACTACTTGCATAAATATGTAGTGCCTAAGGAGACAAAATGGAACCCCTTGATGTTTGTGGGGGATTTACAGGTCAGAGCACTAGCATCCTACTTTAGGAATGAAGAATTTAGAGGTGAACTTATGGAGGAATATGAGGAGAGAGAGAAATATATTGCTCTCCCAATAAGAAATGAATCTAAGAGCCTTGATGCAATCATAAATGAATGGTTACAACTTCTAGAGTACAAATGACTAAGAGGAAAGATCATGAGACTGAGGATGTAAGATTATAACAAAATGCATAAATTGGTAGTTGGATTGGTTCATCATAGTTATAAGTATGTGTAGTAGAGATGGGACGGTTTGAATCCAAAACTATAGAGGAACAGGCCACATTCAATATATAACTTCATGGCTATGCATGAAAGAGTACACGAGTATATGGATATTGCTACTAACCATGCACTTAAATGGTATCCATTAATATTCCAACCACCTATCCTTCTTTATTCCATGCCACATTGGACATGGGATAAAATGGAGGAATGTGAGTAGGTTGAACTTACTAGAATGAGGAGGCTTTCATGTTACAAGGGATTCTACCTGAAGCATATCAAGGGATTAAACACTCTCATGGACCTTAGATAGACTGCACTACACTATAATCTATCCCCCTAGTTCATTCGCTCTAGGGAAATCAAAAGGGTAGTTGTGGGGAGTAATGAGCCCATTTATTAACTAATTTTTTGTTATCTTTATGTTGCTTATAAGACATTCCTAAGATAGTTATTCCTACAATATGACATCTTTTATGTTTATTATGCAAACCTTGAACTTGGTTAAAGTATATGGAAATGCAATTATGATATGATGGTGTTGATGTATTTGCATGTGAATATGTATGAGTTATGATTGATATTTGTGTTTAATCATGGTAGTTAGTATTGTGTGTGTGTTTTATGAACTAACCCCTTGTATCTAGAGAAGACACTGTAGCCCACAACAACTGAAAAATGCAACCCACAACCGAAGGAGTTCTTGGACAACGAAACATGGGATGTTTCTAAATACACTGAGTGCAATAACTACAACATGGAGACACTTGATGAAAACAATCATGCATCATTATAACAATTAATAAAGGAATTGAAGAAGGAGAAACCTATTATCATTAGGATTCTAGTGTATCTAGCATAACTAATTTTATGTTTCACATTCTAGTTTTGTTATTGCAGAGTTCTAATCCTATTTGGATTCTTATTTATTTTTAGTTGTTGTTAAATAACTAAATCTTAATTACACTCTAATATCTAGGGAGTTGTAATTAATGGTTTTAGTTTAGAGTTGTGCTTTGAATAAAATATCCCATGCATGTATATAGTTGGTGGTTGAGTCTTTAGGATAGTTAGTTGATTCATCTTTTAGTTGTGGATTTTGTTATCAAACTTGTTTTAGTTTTCAGTTGTTAGTTCATAGACATGTTGATTTTTCAAACATAGTTTCTATAAATACAATCTTTGAGCAAGATTTCATTTGATATTTTGAAATGCATAATAAATGATCTTGAGTTGATATGATTAAATTTAATTTGAAGGTTTAGATTTGGTTTATTTTAGTGGAGACAACCACCTAAGCAAGGGTCACTCAAGGTACTATCCTTCACTACATTTACAGTTTTCATTTCTATTAGTAGTTACTTCATAATTGTATAATAAGCTAAGATAGATTCTCATATCAAGTTATCAATAATTGTTGTTCATTTTCATGATTGCATTAATTTAAATTGTATTACTTTGGAGTGTAGAATAGGTTTAGTTACCAGTTTCCAATTAGTTTTAGCATTTTACTTGTTAATAGTAGTTCATTCATAGACTATGCTATAGGTACTTGTAACCAAAGCACTAGCTTTACTTCTTTCACTATTATGCATTTTTATCATTTTCCAATAAGTATAATACCTTCACTAGGATAATTTAGGTAATCTTAGGTCTTTGAAAGCATATAACATGCCAGTACCATCATAAGCCTACTAGCCTTGGTTAATAATTTAATGAAAGTCTTTTTAATGTCAAGTGGATTATTCAACCAAGTTCTCCCTTGAATCGTGTAATTTTTTCCAAGTTTATTAGAAATTAGAATGGACTCTACAACCATTAGGGATGTCAAAGAAGTAAGTAATTTCTATTTTTTGTGTGAATTTGGCATCAAATAGGTATATTTATATATTTTTTGATGTAAATTTATTTAATTTTGAAGAAATGACAATGCGCCTCCAAACCCTCTTCAAATTCCTCTTCAAAATTTTGATTCCCCTCATGTTGAAATCCCTATTGAGGAACAACCCCAACAAACACTTCCAATAATTCCCCAACATGCTCCAAGAACTCAAGACAATTTAATGGGGAAAATTAAAATAATAAAAAATGAATTAAGGATGTAATTGCAAGGTTGAAAGATCATGCAAGCTCAAACTCGCATAGAACCATGCTTGCTCAATCACTTGAATTGATAGTATCACATGTGGATTTAATTATCAAGAAAATAAGAGGTTGGTTAGACAAGAGATGAGAGTTTAGACAATTTTATGTAGACAAATTATCTTATAAACAAGTAAAAGATGAAAATATTACAAAATTTGACTTGTGTGCCCTATTCACAAACCCTAGAACGAATCAACCTTTACATCCGTCAAGCGAGAGGTTCCCTATCCAATGGTGCAACCACTAAGGGATAAAGAACCATTTTTGGAGGAGGTGGTGGATGGTTTTTGACCATCCTCCATGCAACAATAATGAGGTGCCACAATATATTTTGAGGAAACTATAGTGTGAATTTGTCCTCAATAAAATCCCAAACTATTTTGATATGCAAGACTTCCAGTGTAGAGGTGGGCGCTTCACACAAGATAGTCGAGGCATGTATTGATGCACAAGGACCAACAAGATGAGCACTCACTAGATCAACATATGAGAATGTGACTATCCCTTTCATTGTGAAGGAGAGTGTTGAGGTCGATACATTGTAGTTGATTAGTTCCCTCAGCCAAAGCCTCATACAACATACTAGTCCTCTAGCACAAGGTGAGTGTGGTGATTCTTCGAGGTTTAGAGTTCCACCTCATAATTGTTAGGCTTGCGGGTCACCCTATGGTTATGATCCCATGCATAGTCAAGATGTAGGTGCCCAAGGTACATTTGCAATTGATTATATGGTGATGAGAGGTACCCTCCTTCATGAGGCATTCAAACTTGATAGTTAGGTAAATGTTAGCAAGTTCATTTAATTTAATTTATTAAATTTCATTTTTGAAATGAAAGATTAACTAAATTAGTTGAATGATTATAATGAAATTTCAAGGTCATAGCATTCACTATATTTTTAGCAGTCCTACACCTCCCTATTATACAGCCATGTTTACTAAGAAGGTATGTAACAAGTAAATAATTATAAATATTACATGTGAATAGCTAAATGTTATATGAATGTTATTCTTATATCTCATTTCAGATGTTGAATAGGTTAATCTTGGAGCTTTGACGACAACACCTAGTAGTGGGGGTAGCCATCAAAGTTTCACTTAGGTAATATAGATTATTTATAATTTTACAATAAAAATTTGTATTTCATACTTGAATAATGTTTAATGACTTGAAGGTTCTAGATAGTTTGTATGTGTGCTTTGTAATTTTTAATTGATTTGATTTCATGTTTTTATGCACTTCATAATCTATGAATTTTATTTGCTCATGTTGTTGAGCTTTATTCATCATTTTTTCATAATCATGGAGTATATTTATACACTACAACAAAACAAGCAATTAGCACCTAAAATAGCACCATATTTTAGTGCATTTGAGTTCATGAATTAGGCACTTTTGTTGGTGTAAAACTCAGTGTAGAATGGAATGTTCACTTTGCCACAATATTTAGCGCAAGATTTAGTGCCAGGTTTAGCATTGACTTTTGTTGCTTTCAGTTTTGCTTCTGATTTTGCTTCTAGTTTTGCTTCTTGTGTTGCTTCCAAGTTTGCTTCTAGTTTTGCTTCCGATTTTGCTTCTAGGTTTGCTTCCGATTTTTCTTCTGATTTTGCTTCTAGTTTTGCTTCTAGTTTTGCTTCCAGGTTTTCTTCCGGTTTTGCTTCCAATTTTGCTTCCATTTTTGCTTCCAATTTTGATTCCCATTTTACTTCTAGTTTTACTTCTGATATAATGTCGCTTCTTGCATCTAGCTTTGCTTCCATTTTTGCATCTTTTGTTGCTTCTAATATGGATTCTATTATTGCATCTTTTGTTGCTTCTAAAATTACTTCCATTATTATTTCTTTGTTTTCTACTTGAACTGCTTATGTTTTTGCTTCCTAGATAATGCCAAGTATTGCTTCCAAGATTTCTTCTAGTTTGCTTCTAGTTTGGCTTCCATTGTTGCCTCCTTTTTTTCTTCTAAAAATGCTTCTTATTTTTCTTTCATTTATTAATTTAATATGTTTTATTTCAATTTAATTAGTTAAATATATCATGCCTCTTAAATAACTCATGATTAAATAACAAGATAATTATTATAACATGATCATCATTTATAATTAAAACAAGTGAGTCAAATATCTATATAAGTAGATCAAAACAAGTGAGTCAAATATGCCACTAGACTAATAACATGTCAAAATGATACATGTCCAAAAGTTGACATAAGCCAAAATGATACATGTACAAATGATATAAGTAAAAGTGATAAGTTATATAGCTCAAAATGATACATGTCCAATGATATAAGTCAAAATGATACAACTCAATAATATGGTACTGTAGGCCGTGAAAATGATACATATGATAGTAACCATGAAAAGAGGCATCATAATGATATATCAGCAATGATCCATTATGAAAGCTATATGATCATGAATGTCACTGGCTACTACCAGCAAGTGCCTCATCATCATCATCACCATCGTGATCATCATTTTTGTCATCATCATCATCATCGGCCTTGATGTCTTTTGTATCTGTGTCATCATCATCTTCTGCCATGTGATCTATACCAAAACCAACATATTCTGGATCTATATCATGAGGATCATCTTGATCTTCTAGAAGACCCATGTTTTGCAAAAAAAAAATTAAAATGAAAATTTATTATTTATTTCATGCAATAATTTACTTTTCTGTTATAAATCTAATATTACAACATATGCAACGAAACCATAATCATATTACATCATATCAAAGTGCACATACCATAATAAAATTTCAAAAAAAATACAACTAATATGTCATTCCAATTATGTAAAACATGCAACAATTCTAATAAACATTAGTAAAATATGCCAGCATTTGGTGGAAGAGGAAGAAAGATGACTGGAACTCTGGAGGCCCACCATAATGGATTTATGTATTCAACCATGAGAGTAGAAGAGAGAGCTGATATCATGTATCAAAACATTAAGCATGCATTCTTCTAGCTAGTGGAGAAGGAGATGATTACTTTGCTTCATTTTCATTTGCATAACCATATTATGGTGTGAACCAAGAAGACCAAGGATGTCTAGTTTTATGTGGAGGTAATGGATGTGGTCCAAAATTTAGGAGGGGAAAGAAGGTCAATGTATGATCCTGACGAAATTGAGGAAGAAAAACAAGAGAGGGACAGGAAAAATAAAATTATTAATGTAGAGTTTCAAGGATTTGTCAAGTGAGTAACAGAGCTATGGGAGCAGCCTCATCTAAAATATTTTGAACTATATTTTTATATACCATTTAGAGAGCTTGGTTTTCATGGAGTTCCTTTCAAAGCATCTTCTTTTATTGTTCCTATGGTAAACTATTTGGTAGAGTTGGTGGAATTGCCTTTCTTAGGAACCACTATTAGTGAGATTGAGATTGTTAACCTTGAGAGAGTAGGACTTGGGAAAAATGAATTTGATATGGCTATTGTTTTCATCCTATACAACCATTGCAAGAAAAGTTAAGCTAGCATCAAATAACCAACAATTTTGAAAATAACATGAAAATTTTTAGTTGTTGCAATGTTAGGAATACAATAAAAGGAAACAATGTTCCTTCTAGAGGCTTGATGATTGCAAATGAGGATTCATTTAATTTCAGTGGAGTAAAATGAAAATTAAAAGTAGTTGATTCATATAATATATGTACATTAAACTGTTTATGGTGCAAAATTATTTCTGGAGCCTTCTATAGCTAAATGCTACACTCATTTCAGGCATCAAGAAAATGCATCCTACATAGAGTTTGTGTGACATTGTTTTTTCCCTAGAATCCTTTTCAAAATCGTCACCCTCAGCCTGATTTAGGATAAAACATCAATAATGAGAAAATTAACAAAAAATCAAAAGTGAATAATACATAATCTATGTTGTAAAGTTAAAAAGTCTTACAAAAATACATATAAAACTCTAAAATATTTTCCATTTGTTCTCTAAAGTTTAGTCCAATCAACCAAAGAAAGAAACATATATCTTATTACTATTTAAATCAAAAGAAGATATCTGATATACAATTCAAAACATCAACATATGAGCTAATTTGTTAAAGTACATGTTCTCCTTCAAGTATCAATTCCTTGATAAACTCAATTTGGTCCTCAAATACATACCTATCATAATTTTCAATGTAATCTATCATGAGAATCTAACCATGACTATATGTAACAATCTAAAAAATTCATAATCAAAGACAAGTGCTTTAAAAATTCTACTACACATTGATGCATTCTTCATGCTGAAATGAGTGTTTAGAGCTATGATAACCACATTCATGTCTTGAGGGAACCTCACTATCTAAGGAAGAATTCAAAGTGCCTTGGAGCAGCAATATCATTCAGCATCGACCATATGGTGTCTACATTTAAATAATTCAGAATGGTCAAGTTCACTGAAATGCACCTTGTGATTGGAAAGAAATAAACCATAACTCCCTATAAAATAGGAAATTGGAAAATAAAGAGCAAACAATCCCTTGCAAAAATATTACAAATTAGTAGCCCAAGAAGCTTCTTAGAGGCTTACACAAGAGACAAATCAAGAAGCTCGGAAGACATGCATAACTTTGATCATAAAAGTAATGCCATGGTAACTATTTGGCTCCATGACATAAGAAAGTTGTTTGAAAAGCTTTCTCATCTCTCCACATAATATTCACGAGTTCCAAAATCAGAAATCTAATACAAAATTCTTCACTTGACCTTGAAGTTTCAATTAGTATGCTTAATATACAATTTTATGTTGTAAAATTATATTCCAGTGGCATATGAAGTACAAGGTGAAGCATATTATTGAACTGAATCTTCTAGTACATTACCTATACAAGGATAATTTTCATTCCCCCAATGGATGGCCTAAGCAATGTGTTATGAAACATACCATCTATCTAATACCTAAGACTGCCTATTTATAATGCTTCTATAACACTATTCAATTATTGGGGAATGATGAAGAGATCAATGAAATTATGGAAAGAGAAGACAACTTTATTTCTGAGAACAAGAAAAATGAAATTATAGTTACATACATCAAAAGGAAATAGAACCATGTTTATTTTCATAATTGTGAACCATATCATTGATGTAGGGCACTATGTAACTTCATGCCTTCATGGGGAAAATTTGTAAAATTTGAGTCTTCATCATATTGTGATTGTAAAAAGGTCATGTTTGGACCATTTTAAATGCATTTGAGCCATTAATAGGTTTCTACTAGGTCTATGAATTCAAAATACAAAAGTTGTCATTTGTAGCAAAATAATGCAAAATTACAAAATGCAAAAAATTGGAATGTGAAGAGTCATTTTGTAAAGGGAAGGTTGTTGGTCAATTGTAACTGAAGGGGTAGTTAAATAACTATTATAGACACATTTAAAGAGCCTATGAAGGCATGGAAGAAGAGAGTACATTGTATAAATTTTGAATAAAAGTGCCTTGTTTTGCAGATTTTAATATTTTCTTGTTGTTCTCAAGGGTGGTACCGGCCTGTACAATACTCTCAAGCTTTTTTTTTGGTTATTTTTGATATATATTTCAATTATCTTTCAAATAAATCTGGTTTGAGTTAATTTTGTTGAGTTTTAAGCTTTTTAGAGCCATTTTTCTGAGGGCAGTCCAAAAACCCTCATTTTAAGGGTTTGAGAGTCAAATAAAAGCATAAAATAGCATTGCACCAATGTAGACCTCTATAAATAAGTGGAATGGGTTATTTTAGGTTTTTTTTCAATGCTAGTTGTTTTTGCAAGTGCAGGGGTAGTCAAGTTACAGGATTTTTATTGCTGCCCTAGTGATTTTTCATCAATTTTGAGCATGAAGGCATAGCTATAAGTTGGGAATTTATACAAATGCAATGTTAAAGGGTTGGAGATGGTTTGGATAGAATTTTCAGACCTATTATAAGGTTTTTGAAGTATTTTTAAAGTGGTTTGTGGTTTGGAGCAATTATTTCCAATAAACCCTCTTGCATATGAGCCAAAATTAGGCCTCTAGGACAGCGAGACAATCATTTTTTGAGGGTTTCTTTCCAAAACAACCTCATTTTAATTTTTTGACATGTTTAAAAAAGGCCGAAATGGGTTCTTGAAAATGTTTTTTTTTTTTTAAGATTCAATCTGGTTTAAAATATACACTCGATTTTGTCTATGTGAAACACTACAAGTAATTTGTCTTCTTGAGTATGAATAATGCAATAATGAAAGAACCAGTGTTCTAAGAGTGTTTTTTTGGCTTAATCCTATCAATTATATGATTTTCAAGGTGTGTTAAAGGTTCAATAAGAGTTTTGTGTCTTAAAACCTCTTTTTGGTGTATTTGGAGCTTAGAAAACCATGTTTCTTTAAAGTAAATTTGTGAATGTTGAGCATGAAGGCATAGCTACAAGTTGGAATTTCCTACAAATGAAATGTTAAAGGGTTGGATATGGTTTGGATAGAAATTGAAGACCTATTATAATTTTTTTGAAGCATTTTCAAAATGGTTTGTGGTTTGTGGATAGCAGGACAGTCATTTTTCGAGGGTTTCTTTCCAAAACAGCCTCATTCTATTTTTTATATATTTAAGATGGTCTAAATGGGTTCTTGAATTTTTTTATTTTTTTCGGAGATTCAATCTGGTTTAAAAGATACACTCGATTTTGTCTATGTGGAACACTACAAGCAATTTGTGTTCCTAAGTATGAATAATGCATTAATGAAAGAACCAAAATTCTAAGATTGTTTTGTTGACTTAATCCTATAATTTCTATGATTTTCAAGGTGTGGTAAAGGTTCAATAATATTTTGGTGTCTTAAAACCTCTTTTTGGTGTATTTGGAGCTTGGAAAACCATGTTTCATTAAAGTAAATTTGTGAATGTTGAGCATGAAGGCATAGCTACAAGTTGGGATTTGCTACAAATTCAATGTTAAAGGATTCAAGATGGTTTTCATAGCATGTGCAGACCTATTATAAGGTGTTTTAAGTGTTGGAAAAGTGGTTTGTGGTTTGGAGCAATTATTTCCAATAAACCCTCTTGCATATGAGCCAAAATTAGGCCTCTAGGACAGCGGGATAGTCATTTTTTGAGGATTTCTTTCCAAAACAAGCTCATTCTATTTTTGATATGTTTAATAAGGCCAAAATTTGTTCTTGAAAATGTTTTTTTTTTGGAGATTCAATCTGATTTAAAAGATACACCTGATTTTGTCTATGTGGAACACTACAAGCAATTTGTCTTCTTGAGTATGAATAATGCAATATTGAAAGAACTAGTGTTCTAAGAGTGTTTTCTTAGCTTAATACAATCAATTATATTATTTTCAAGGTGTGTTTAAGGTTCATTAAGATTTTGGTGTCTTAAAACCTCTTTTTGTTGTATTTGGAGCTTGGAAAACCATGTTTCATTAAAGTAAATTTGTGACTGTTGAGCATGAAGGCAGAGCTACAAGTTGGGATTTACTACAAATGCAATGTTAAAGGGTTGGAGATGGTTTGGATAGCATGTTAAAACCTATTATAAGGTGTTTGAAGCATTGGAAAAGTGGTTTGTGATATGAAGCTTAGTTATTTCCAATAAACCCTCTTGCATATGAGCCAAAATTAGGCCTCTAGGATAGTGGGACAATCAATTTTTGGGGGTTTCTTTCCAAAACAACTTCATTCTATTTTTTTATATGTTTAAGAAGGCAAAAATGGGTTCTTGAAATTTTTTTTTTTTTTTGGAGATTCCATCTAGTTGATAAGATACACCCAATTTTGTCTATGTGGAACACTACAAGCAATTGGTGTTCTTGAGTATGAATAATGAAATAATGAAAGAACCAGTGTTCTAAGATTATTTTTTTGGCTTAACCCTATCAATTCTATGATGTTCAAGGTGTGGTAAAGGTTAAACAAGATTTTGGTGTCTTAAAACCTCTTTTTGGTGTATTTGGAGCTTGGAAAACCATGTTTCATTAATGTAAATTTGTGAATGTTTAAGTGATCTTATGAAAATATGTGTTTGTTTCTTTGAGGACCTTTGAAGCCCATCATGCTCTGCATCAATCATATCCATTTTTTTCTTGTTTAGAGAAAAATGAACATATAGAAAAATAGTACAATTGTCTTGTTGAGCAGGTTCAGAAAAATGAAAATGTAAAATGCTTGCAAGAAAGGAGAAGGATATGTAGAATATTACAAACCCATGGTTTAGGGTTTTTGGGTTGAGCCCCAAATGTGGAAGGATTTATTTTTATTTCTAAGAAGTGAAAGATCATGCCAAAAGGATTGCACCCATTTTTCTGAGAGCACGTATTTGCAATAGGAGTCACAAGTTTTCGAAAAACCCCAGATCAAAGACAAACCCATAATGTCATTGAATAGAGCCCACAACGATAATCATGGAGCCATGAAGAAGGATCAAAAATATAATAAATAAAATTTTACACTCTGTTCTTTTTGGAAATAGAAAAAATATTCTAGAGAGGTCGCAGCCAAGCTATCACCAGAAAAGAGAAAAAATGCAGAAATAAAAAAATATTTCATCGTTTGATCAAACCAAATAAGGAGAGTATGATTTGTTTCATTTATTTTTCTAGTGAGCTAAGTCTATAGAAGCTAATCCAAGATAGAAGGGTTTCAAAATAAGGATGCATGGTAGAAACAAAACACCCATTCATTCATATCTATTGAGTCCAAAATGAGCTTGTTTTGACAACAAACAAAGGTAAGATATAGAGAAATGGCGCATAGAAACTTACTCAAATTCTTGTTGTTCGAAGAAATGTGAGCTCCAGAAGTGCTTTAATGTCAACCTCAAGACAAGCAAGGCATTGACAGAGTAAAGCAAGAGAAAAATTCATGAGAATCCGAGAAGGAATGTCTTTGAAAACGCATTCAAATAAGTGGAAACAAATGATGAACCATGAAAGCTTTACCTGATTCAGCCTCAACAAAAATTTATGTGAAGAAAACTCTCAAAAGAAGTGAGAAAATGAATAGAGACTCCTTTAGAAAGCTCAAGGTTTCAAACTCTAATGATGGCAACATGTGCAGGGCAAGGGAGCTTGAAAAAACCAAGTGAAAATGAGAGTTGAAAATTAGGGCTTGGGTATTTTGTTCTAACTCATCATGGTGACAAAAATATTGATGTGAAAAAACTCAAATATGTTTAATCATTGAATCTTTTAATATTCAAACAAATTTAGAAAACAAAATACATATATTTTATGATAAAAAATTACTATTATCTATTAAATTTATTAATTTGTATGTTCAATTAATAATTAAAAACTATTGATATATATATATATATATATATTTATCTATTTATTTATTTATTTAAATAAAACTAAAATGAATATGAATTAAATATATAATTTAATCATTAAATTATGATTTTAATTATTATAATTTTAAAAAAATGTGTGATTGTGTTTGTGATATTACATTAGATTCCTTGCACCCTAAGATTTTTTTTAATTAAAATAGATCTACCTCTTTCATTTCTTCCAAACCATTCATATTATTATATAAATTCTAAATAATGATTAATATTCAACATATAAATTTTATTATTATTTATTTATTTTATAATATTTTACAAATTAAATATTACAATTTTTAATTGAAAAGAAGATAAAAATGCCATTTAATTCAAATGCTATTAATTCTCAAATTTAAGATCATACTGTTATCTTCATATTATCCTTTTGAAAACAATTTTTTATCCTTTACTCAAAAAATTTAAACATGCGAAATTTTGTAGATGATTGAATGTAGAAATCAGGTGTATTATGCCATAAGATGTACAAAAGGGATATAGTTGTATTTTTATGCCCTTGCAGTCACACCAAGGGTATAAGGTTGAGGGTCAAATGTATAGGGTAGAGGGTCCAATGTATAGTGTAGAGGGTATAGGGGTTGATGGATTAGGGTTTAAGGGTTGAGGGTTGAGGGTAGAGAGTAGAGGGTTGAGGGTTGAGGGTTTAAGGGTTGAGGGATCCAATGTATAGAGAGGAGACTAGAAGAGGAGGGAGGGAAAAAGATATATGAGGGTTGAGGATCCAATGTATACTTGGTAGAGGGTTGAGAATTGAGGGTATAGAGTTGAGGACCTGTAGGGTTGATGGTTTAGGGTATTGGGTTGAGGGTATAGGGTTGAGGGATTAGGGTTGAGGGTAGAGGGTAGAAGTTTTAAGGGTTTAGGGTTGATGGTTAAAGGTTAAGGGTAGAGCGTTTAGGGTATAAGTTTGAGGGTATATGATTGAAGGATTAGGGTTGAGGGTCCAATGTATAGGGTAAAGGGTATAGGGGTTGAGGGATTAGGGTTTTAGGGTTGATGGTTTAGGGTTGGGGGATTATGGTAGAGAAGGAGGGATGGATGGAGCAAGAGATATAGGGAGAAGTGAGATAGAGAGAAGACTAGAAGAGGAAGGAGGGATAGAGATATATGAAGGTTGAGGATCCAATGCATAGGGTAGGGGGTTGAGAATTGAGGGTATAGAATTGAGGACCTATAGGGTTGATAGTTTAGGGTATTTGTTTGAGGGTATAGGGTTGAGGGATTAGGGTTGTGAGTAGAGAGTAGAAGGTTTAAGGGTTCGGGGTTTAGGGTTTAATGGTTTAGGGTTGAGGGTTAAGGGTTGAGGGTAGAGCATTTAGGGTATAGGTTTGAGGGTATATGGTTGAAGGATTAGGGTTGAGGGTCCAATGCATAGGTAGAGGTATATGGCTTGAGGGATTGTCCTTCCGTCCCAATTCGTCCGTCCAGCCTTCCAACCGCCAACCCAACCATTGAGGGTTGAGGGTAGAGGGTAGAGGTTGGTTTAGAGTTGAGGACCTATAACATTGATGGTTGAGGGTATTGGGTTGATGGTATAGGTTTAATGGATTAGGGTTGAGGGTAAAAGGTTTAAGGGTTTAGGGTTTTGGGTTTAAGGGTTTAGGTTTGATGGTTAAGGGTTAAGGGTAGAGCATTTAGGTTGATATAGGCTTGAGGGTGTATGGTTGAAGGATTAGGGTTGAGGGTCTAGTGTATAGGGTAGAGGGTTGAGGGGTTGAGGGTTGAGGGTTTAAGGTTGAGGGCTGAGGGTTGAGAGATTAGGGTTGAGGGATATTTTGATGCAAGTGAAATGTAGGCAAGAAATTGAAAGCCAATGAATATTGGGGAAGATTTTTTTTTTCTAACACCCCTAATCCCTTAACCCTTAATCTCAACTAGATCAGAATAATTTGGTGCTAAATTAGGTGTTAATTCAACGCTAAATCTAGTGCTAAATTTGTTGTTAAACCTAGCACTAAATCCGGTGCTAAACTCGACACCAAATTCGGTGGTATAAACCTAGCACTAAACCTGGCACTAAACCTGGTGCTAAATCTAGTGCTAAAGTAGGTGCTAAATCTGGTGCTAAAGTAGGTGCTAATTAGTGCCTAATTTAGCACCTACTTGTTCTAATCAGCACAAAAAATGCCAAAAATGGTGCCATCTTGATAAATAGTGCCGACTTTTTCAAAAAATTGGAGAAAAATACAGTAAAATAGTGGGTGGAAGCAAAAAAGGGAGCTAATCACAAGGATTTGTTGTAGTGACTGGTGTGAATTGTTATCAAGATCTTAGGACCATAGTCCCCTCATTGCTCACTATCACTACATCATTTTTTTCTTAGTTGACAGTGCTCATTATTGCTAAACTTCATGCATCTCGCTATCATGCTTTACATTATTTCCATAAATCTTATCCCCACTTCAAAAATTCTTCACACATCACATCAAAAAATGTTTGCTTGACTTCTTTATGTAATCATGATATTATCCCTTGCTTGCATGATATGATCATCCCTAGGACTGTCATCTTGTGACTATCCTTTACTTTGAAATTATCCTTATGAAACATGTAAACCCTTGAAGAAATATATAGTTCAATAAGTACTCAATTTTTTTTAACTATCTCATACATTATAATCCATGACCTACATCACTCTTCTAGTTTTCATAATTGAATAATGTTGTTTTCTTTTCAGATGATGCAAATATAGAATCCTCCCAATGTTGATAGGGAAATGGAGCATGGTGTCTCTACTACAATAGATAGCTCGATTCCTTTTACGGGTGTATGATGTAGATTAGTAAATTTCAAATTACATTCATTTTTATAGCTATTTATTATTGAAAAATCAATTGATTATTGATTTGTAGTTTAATTTCTATCTAGATGGTTTTCTATAGGACTTTGGAACACCATCACCTAAGCATTTCATTGTTGCAGAAAAGGAGAGAGATCATTTGGTGGTGGTAAGTGATTATTTTGGTAAATATTTCATTTTTTATTATGTAATTTTATGTCGGAGCATCCGGGGTGTGAGAGTGATCTTGAATCAACCAAAAAAAGATTTGTGGTGTTTCATTTCAATAAGGGATGAATCAGCTTGAATTAGTTGAGTATGGAGATCTACAGGAGTTCGAGCTTCAGGCACACTCGATGTTGTGAATAGGAGGACATCAACATTCAATGTTAACAATGTTTGGTGAATTGGCTCATCGGAGTGACATAGAGATTTCAAGGATACATTGTTTCATGTCCCTTCGACATGGCGATAATGGAAGATGTTAGCAGCAGTGAATGGTTGCAAAGGATTCACATTAGAAGGAGATGCGTATTTCAGTGGGACATCATTTGGACTCCCTTCAACATTTCAATTTCGCATCTCATCAAGGAGATAGTCGTATATAGGCAAGACGTCTTATGGATTCTTTTCAACACTCTAATGACATCAAGAAAATCTATTTCAGTGAGAATTTGGGATAGCGGCGTGAGTTGCTTCAAAGTCTCTTCGACATGCCGATAAAATGGGGAATAGGCTAAGAGATGACGATAAAGGGATATGATATCATGACTGACAGGTGGCGACAAAGGATTGAACGAGGAATGTCATGAAGGTTCTTCATCAAGTGGACAGGTGGATTTTGACATGACAACAATGTAAGTCCCTTCAAAGTTCTGATGGGATTTCATTGGCGAGACTTCACCATATCAAAAGGATTCACTTGGGAGCCCCTGTAATGGAACGATAAGACATCTCAAGGTGACAACAGTATTTTAGGGAGAGTTGCTTTGGTGTCCCCTCGACATAATGAAGACACGACAATTGAATTTTGTGGGACCTGATGGGAAGATGGTGATGACGTGTATAGATAGATAGCATTATGTGATTGGTCGACAAATCAATTCACATCATTGTTTCGAATTTTGAATGGTGATGAGGATGGTCATGAGGTATCGAAGAGAGAGATCAATATCGGTGAGACTCAAATTTGTCTCAATCTGACAATGTAATGTGTTTTCAATAGCAAGGTGGTTTTCATGGCATGAATGTGGTGATCAATAGCATGCTAGAGATGATAGTGCAAATTGTAGATTTTAAGTGATCAGATTAGAAAGAAAAAATAATTTTAAATTCAACACAAGAACATAGCCAATACCCTAGCAAAACCCTCTAACTTGAGGGAGAAAAACCTAGCCTCTATATCTCCTATATATTTGATTGAATATGAGAAAAAAAATTCTTACAATTCAGGCACAATACAATGCCTAATCAATACAATGAACAACACCTCTCCTAGATGTAAACAACAAGATTATACTTGAATCGATCTGCTGCTACAATAAATGAAGATTTGTTGTTCAAATCAAAACTCCTTCTCCTTGAATCAAATGCTTAACTTAATGATCAATATGAATGAGGAGATTCATATAAATAGGAAACTCAAAATAATTGCACCCCTTCACAAGATAGGTCGGCCTCTTTAGGAAAAACATGTTTTGGAGAAAGGCACAATTTCCTAGAAGGTCAGCCTTCAAAAATAAATATCTTTTATTTTATATTTTATCTTTAATGACTTTTAATGAAGGTGTCACTTATTTAAATAATCAATAAATAAATTTAAATAGTTGTAAGCTATCATTTAAATTTATTTCACAATTTTCCTTTTAAGTATTCATCACGTATCTGAAAAATATCATTAACACTCCCTCTTAGATAGGGAGGAATAATTTTAGTTGTACAAAATGTATCATCTCATAGTGATGTTAATCAGCATGGCTACATCCATGTAAGATAGAGCTTGTCACCTCATCTTGAAAGAATATCACCTCATCGTGATATCAAATATCACCTCATCATGATATCAACCATCATGGCTACCTCCATAGATGGTAAGTACAAGTGCTCATCACTCAATGTGATATTGTCACCTCACCGTGACTTTCACCATGGCTCCTCCAAAGGGTAAAACACAAGTACAAATAAATCATCACGAACTTCCTCACATGATGTTTTCATGGAGTCACACACATGAAATACACCATGGCTCTCCCAGAGGGTGGAAACAAGGGATTTCACCTCGAACCTCTCTTGTAGAGAAGAAATCATAACCAAGGGATCTCATCTCAAAATTCTCTTGCAAAGAAGAACTCATTACCAAGGGATTTCACCTCGAACTTCTCTCATAGAGAAGAACTCATTAAAGAGGATCACAAATACTGAGACTCCTTCTTAGTTAAGGCTATATTCTCCACCATACCAAGCTTATCTCGAAAGTACACAAACTTTATCCTGGAGAGAGGCTTGGTGAGAATGTCTGTCGTCTGCTCATCAGTGTTGATATACCTCAACTATATAGATTTCCTCAATACCATATCTCTAATATAATGGTATTTTATCTCAACATGTTTTGTTTTATCATGAAACATAGGATTGACAGAAAGCTTCACACAGCTCTGGTTATCACAATGAATGATAGTAGGCTCCATTGATTGTCCAAACAATCCTGCAAGGAGCTTATGAAGCCACACTAGTTTCATTATACTTTGCCTCTACTATACTTAATGCCACTAAGGACTACTTCCTACTACACCCAGATATCATAGCTGATCCCAAACTAAAGCAACAACCAGAGGTACACTTTCGATCTGTGACATATCCTGCCTAGTAAGAATTAGTAAAACCATGCAGCTCCAAATCCACACCTGTAGTATATCTCAACCCATATCCAATTGTGCCACACAAGTATCTCAGGATATGTTTAGCTACAACAAGATGTATCTGCCTTGGTTCACACATAAACTAGCTAAGTGCACTCACTGCATAATAGATATCAGGTCTAGTGTTAACTAGGTACATCAATGAACCAATTAGCTGCCTATACATTGTAGAATCCACCAGTTTTGAACTAGTTTTAGCCTACTTTAACTTATGTAAGTTTGTTTCCATAGGTGTAGACATAGGTTTGCAATCAATCATACCAAACCTCTTCAAAATTTCAATAGTATACTTGCCTTGACATAGAATCATCTCATCTATTTTTTTCCAAGCTTCTAAGCCAAGGAAGTAATGCATGAGACCAAGATTCTTCATCTCAAACTCAAAAGCTAACTCCTTAAATTTTAGAATCAGGTGTTCTTCTCCAGTAATAATCAAATCATCAACATACAAAACCAGAATTAATGCTTTACCATTTATTACCTTGAAGTAGAGGTTAGAATCTGCATCATTCTTTGAGAAACCCAAACTCAATAGGTAACGATCAATCCTTTCGTACCAAGCATGAGGAGCTTGCTTAAGACCATACAAGGCCTTCTTCAACTTGCAAACATGAGACTCCTTGCCATGTACCTAAAATCCATTGAGTTGTTCAATTAAACCTCTTCTTCTATGACACCATTAAGAAAGGTTGGGGCGGGTGCATGGAAATGGGTAGCAATTTCATGGACACCTTTCAAAAAGAAAATTGTAAAGCAATAACACGAGCGCGTTATAACACGCTCGCGTTATTGCTTGTTAAAATAAAATAAGAAAAAGTGAAAACCTATCATTATTATTTCGACTATTTTTCCTTGTAACCATAGCCAAAACCCCCATACTTTCATGCTCGCATTCTAGGAGGAGAAATTCAACAATTTTTTTCACCAACAATTTCTATTTTTTTCGCAACGATGGCACCACGATGAGGAGGAGGTGTGAGAGGTAAGGATTTTGTGGTTTTTGTTTTGAATTAGTTAGTTTTAGGTTGAATTTGATATATATTTTTTTGAATATTTAGGAGATGAAAATCAACCTGCAAACCCTCAAGATCCTCAATAGGAAGACCAACCAAATCCTCAAGATCAAAATCAACCACAACAATAACCTCCTCCACCAATCACTCAACCCCCTCCTGGCACTCAACAAAATTTAATGAGTGAATTTGAGAACAACAAAAAACAAATTAAGGATTTGATCAATAGGTTGAGTGATTGAAATGGTTCAACCGCAAAAATAATGACCCTAGCAAATTCATTGAAAGATATGTTAAAAAATGTAGATTCAATTAGCAAACAAATAACTGGATGGCAAGATAGGAGGTGGACGGCTAGGGATTATTATGCAAATAAACTATCATACAAAGATGTAAAGGATTTAAAAATTACAAAAGGTGATTTGTGCTCATTATTCACTGACCCACACACAAATCAAAATCTTACCCTCAATGCGAAGAGGTTTCCTATCCATTGGTGCCACCACCATTAGATTAGGGACCAGTTTTATGATAGGTGGTACATGGTCTTCGATTACCCACCATGCAACAATTGTGAGGTCCCACAATATTTCTTTAGGAAACTATACAGTGATTTCATATTGAAAAAATCCCAATTTATTTTGATATGAGGGATTTACAGGGGAGAGGTGGGGGGTCAGCTCAAGATAGACCTAATGCACAGTCGGATCCTACGCGGCAAGGTAGATGAGCTCTCGCTAGGCCACCTCATGAGCACGTTGTTATGCCTTCCATTGCAAAGGAAAGTGTTGATGTAGAGACATTGCAGGCAATCAAAACTTTGACCCAAAGTGTCATCCATCATACTAGCCCTATTCTACAGCGCCATCCATGGGATTGTTCGAGTGGTGGTCATCGAACAGATGTGTGTCAATCTTGTGGGGCTACTTGTTCATATGACCCCACTGACACTCAGGAGACTGGTACGTAGGATCTATCTACAACTATGGAGATGGATAGGGTAGCTGAAATTTTGCATGAGGCATTAGGCATTGATAGTCAAGTAAAATTTAGTGCATGTTCACTGAATTTAATTTATTAAATTTTGATTTTGAAATGCAAGATTAACTAAAAATGTTCTATGATTTTAATAAAATTGCAGGGTCACAGTGTTGAGACTGGATACACCAGCCCCCCACCAACTTATTTCTACAGTACACCTATCGCTGGGGTATGTAACTAGTAAACAATTCTAAATTTATTGCATGTTAATAGCATTGTTTTACGAATGGTAATTTAATATGCGATTTTGGATGTTGAATAGACTAATATTGGAGGTTTTGATAGAACACTTATCAGTGGTGGTGGATTTACTCAAACCTACATGGTGGTAATAGAATAAAGATTTTAGCTAATGAATCAAGTACTTAATAGATTTTTGTAGTTTATATGCACATCGTTGATTACGTTGAATAATTTGTTGTTTTATTTTCAAATGATGCAAATCGAAACACCTACAAATGTGATGAGGGTAATGGATATTGGTGTTTCATCTACTGTACAATCCTCGATGGCTTTGACATGAGAGGTATGAGGCAAATTAGTAAATTTACATTTACATTTGTTGTTATAGATGTTAGTTAGTGAAAAATCAAACCATTATTGATTCACGTAGTTTAATTTCTATTTGTATGGTTTATACAGGGATTGAGCATGTCTGAGCATGGGTGTGAGAATATTTCCCCCATGGAGAGAGATCATGAGATGGTGGTAAGTGATTATTTTGTCAAATATATCATTTTTTATAATGTAATTTCTATATATTCATGTCTTTACTTCTTATTATAAAAGTTAAAACTTCACCATGAACTAAACCCTAGGAGGAGCAGCAAGAGCACTCCTCGAGTGCAACAAAAATGAGTGACAGACCTATCGCCATCCGATCGAAAAGGAAAGGGAAATAATTTATTTCCAGGGCATGGAGAGCAATGAATTTTGATTCCAGAGCCCTTTGTTGTATGCCTACATGGCAGTTTTGTACATATTTTTATTGGACATATTTAACATTGTATGCCTATTTGGGATTCTCGTAAGCCTATATGGCTATTTTGTACATATATTTCATACTTATACCAACATATATGGCTTGAATTATTCATGTGTATAATTATTAATTGGTTAGCCCTAGCATTGATCATTGTTGTCCTTCATGATTTGTCTTGAATATTAATTGATTGATGCTAAAAAACTTTATCTAAAAGAAAAAAACACGTTTACAATTGGCATTCCATGAAATGATTCATAAAAATATTCCAAGATGTTATTGATGCGTCACTATCAAAAGATTTATATGTCAACTTTTTGCAATATTATTTCTTGTATACGAAATGGACTCGGGAGAAAGCAAGTTATAATTTATAATACAAATAACAAATGGACTTAACGTTGTCCTAGACCCACGAATAGGTCTATTTAACAAAGCAACACACTCTCAATCACTCTTTGAATTGCAAAGCACCATTGGTAATGCAGAGTGGCTCAACCAAGTTGTGATTTGACACAACTTCTCTCAAATATGCCCACTAAGACTCCAACATTCACTTGACTCAATGATAAGAACTCTCCTATTCCTTTATGGTTTTGCACCAAACCACCACCAAAAGATAGCCAACTCGGTCCTCTTTCAATCCATGTCAGCCTTGGGACCGTATAGGAAATTTGGAGGTCGTACCAAGTACGGGATCAACAAGTTTGTATCAAAAATCTAAAAACTAGAGAACAATGTGAATAATTCTTATTAGATCTTCTCCAAAATTTCATCAACAACCTCCAATCGAGCCTCTCAAGGCTTTATATAGTTATTTACACCCCTCTCTAACTGATCCACGCCCTCAACTAACTAAAAACCAACTTTCAAAACAAGTAACTATTGCATTTCAAATTTGTTGTTTTAAGGTACTTACAAATTTGAACCTTTAGACTCCTCCAACCTAATGAGTACATCTAATGACCTCTAAACCCACACAAATGATGTAAAAATAGCCTTATTACATTGAAAAAACTCCATTCTTTCACAATCATATACAAATTCACAAATTTTCCTTCAAAGGCTACAAAGATAACTTCTAGTGCAAGATTGAAATTTTCACATTTTTTATCACTAGACCCAAAACTCGCCCTAAAACATACCTAATGGTCTTAATTGACCTTATTCAAGATAAAGCATGCTCAAAATACCCACAAAAACCTATTGAACAACCTATTCACCATCAAATAATCACTAAAACCACTGAACTAAACCTTCTTCATCAAATGGAGGAACAAGATGCTCTGCACCAATGAGCATACACTTTTTGTGTGGAATACTCAAACTTCTCAACCGTTGTTTGTATGTTTCTCTTTTCCAATGTTTTCCATGCCATCATAAGGGATCAAGTTGGATCAATTCCACGTGTTTGTGTGCGAAAGAGGACCATACCTAGTGTAAACCTACCTATTGGGATGTGTTGGAGCAGTTAGTTTGGTCACACGAATTCCAAAACAAAAGTTGCACCACTTTGCAACTTTGCACAACTTGAATTTGACACTTTTTCCATTAATTGAAAATCCATCACCACGGGAAAACCAATCCGAGATAGTTGGGTGATCCCACAATAGTGGTGAACACTTTTGTGGAGGAAGGGAAAAGTTGTTTTTTCCTTCTGCACAAAGTGAAGGGGTTTGGCCGAACCAAATTGTTCGCTCGAACCCCTTTGACATGTGAGCCGGAAATGATAAAATAAAGGGGTTCGAGCGAACTAGGGTTCGGCCGAACCCTCTTAATAGGGATTTAAAAAAAAAAAACCCCAACATTTTCCTGGAACCCGTGAAAGTTTTTCATTATTTTAGTGTAAATAGGTTTAGCTGAACCCCTTAAAGTAGGTTCGGTCGAACCCCTTAAAGGATGTTCAACCGAACTTGGGTTCGGCTGAACACCCTTTTACCCTAATTTCCTAAAAAAATGATTTTTTTGTAAAAAATTGTTGCTCGAAGCTCAATTTGAAAATGAAAATACAGAAAAATTTAGAAACCCAACTAGATAATGATAGTCCTCGGAATGAGCTATCCGTTGAATATAATTTTTATATGATTTACTTTTATTATGTATTTTATTTTTTAGTTTTATTAAACATAGGTTTTCCACTGAAAATCAAAATCTCTGGTCTGCACATGTAGAAAAATAGCAGATTATAAAAATAAAAATTTTAAAAATATGTTGAGGCTAGGTATTAATGTCCTTGATCCATTAAAAAAAAAAAATTGAATTTCGATTCATACAGAAAAAGTTATGTTGTATACAGTCCGCCTATGTTTGAATTGCAATTGGTTTGACTTTGAAACTTGATTAAGGAAAAATATTCAATAAAAAACTACCAGACCAAATGAAAGTGCTAGGTACCATAGTTACAAATCTAAATTCGAAAAAATTAGAATTTTATCCTTCATACACAAAAAGTTATGTTGTATACGGTGAGCGTCACTTTTTAAAAATAATGTTTTCTAAAAAAAACCAGTTTTCGTGGGAGATGCAAAAAAAAGTGCAATCTGATTCCAAAAATTTTGAAAAAAATATTTTTAGAATCTAGAGACAAAATGTGATGAGACTCTAGATTGCATCATTTTCAAATTCCTCACGGTTTAGCCGCTACAAGAGCCTGAAAGTGAAGATTTAGTTAAAAATAATAATTGCAGTGTCCAGTTTGCCCAAAAAATGTAAACCACTATTGTGGGATCACCCAGCCAAAACTAAGAGAGTTTTTTGTAGAGGGGCCCAATTTGATCCTATAGGATCAAATGATAAGTTTCTAAGCATCAAGGTATCCGAGTAATAACATGCTGAAGTTTGCAGCCATTTTGCACTTTGGACCCTTAAGGGATCGATCCGGTGGAATGTAGCTCAGAGCCATTCCACGTGTTTCAGTGCAAAAGAGGACCATTCCTAGCGTAAAAATACCTATTCATACGTGTTGGAACAATCCGCTTTGTCACATGAGTTGTAGAGCGAAAGTTGCACCACTTTGCAACTTTGCACAACTTCAATTTGATAGTTTTTCCATCTTGTGAAAATCTGCCGCCACGGGAAAACCACTCCAAGATAGCAAAAACAGAGAGAGGTTTTTGTAAAGGGACCCAACATAATCTTGTAGGATCATACAAGAAGTTTCTAAGTGTGATGGTATCCGATTAATAGCATACTAAAGTTTGTAGCCATTTTGCAATTTGGATCCTTAAGGGATCTATCCGGTGGAACATAGCTCAGAGTGATTCCGCGTGTTTCGGTGTGAAAGAGGACCATTCCTAGCATAAAAATACCTATTCAGATGCATTGGAATAGTTTGATTGGTCACATGAGCTGCAGAATGAAATTTGCACCACTTTGCAACTTTGCACTACTTACATTTGACGCTTTTTCCATCAAGTCAAAATCTGCCGCCACGAGAAAACCACTCCGACATAGCCAAAACCGAGAGAGGTTTTTGTAGAGGGGCCCAACTTAATCCTATAGGATCAGACAAGAAGTTTCTAAGTTTCACTATATCCAAGTAATAGCATGCTAAAGTTTGCAACCATTTTGTACTTTGGACCCTTAAGGGATCGATCCGGTGGAATGTAGCTCAGAGCAATTCCGCATTTTTCGGTGCAAAAAAAGACTATGCCTAGCATAAAAATACCTATTCGGATGTGTTAGATCAGTTAGTTTGGTCACATAAGTTGTAGAGCAAAAGTTGCACCACTTTGCAACTTTGCACAACTTGAATTTGAAACTTTTTCTATCAAGTGAGAATTCGTCGCCACGGGAAAACCACTTTGAGATAGACAAAACCGAGAGAGGTTTTTGTAGAAGGTCCCAACACAATCTTGTAGGATTAGACAAGAAGTTTCTAAGCATCACAGTATTCAAGTAATAGAATGTTGAAGTTTGCATCCATTTTGCCCTTTGGACCCTTAAGGGATCGATCCGGTGGAACATAGCTCAGAGCAATTCCATGTGTTTCAGTGCGAAAGAGGACCATGCCTAGCATAATAATACCTATTTGGATGCATTGGAATAGTCTGCTTGGTCACACGAGTTGCAGAGCAAAAGTTGCACCACTTTGCAACTTTGCACAACTTGAATTTAACGCTTTTTCCATCAAGTGAAAATTTGCCACCACGAGAAAACCACTCCCAAATAGCTGAAACCGAGAGAGGTTTTTGTAGAGGGCCCCAACATGATCTTGTAGGATTATATGATAAATTTTTAAGGATCATGGTATCTGAGTAATAGCATGATGAAGTTTGCAGCTATTTTGCACTTTGGACCCTTAAGGGATCAATCTAGTGGAATGTAGCTCAGAGCAATTCCACGTGTTTTAGTGTGAAAGAGGACCATGTCTAGCGTAAAAATACCTATTCAGATGTGTTGAAACAATCCGCTTGGTCACACAAGTTGCAGAACGAAAGTTGCGCCACTTTGCAACTTTGCACTGCTTGCATTTGATATTTTTTCCATCAAGTGAAAATTCGTAGCCACGGGAAAACCACTCCAAGATAGCCAAAACCGAGAGAGGATTTTCCAAAAGGGCCTAAGATGATCTTGTAGGATTAGATGAGAATTTTCTAAGCATCATGGTATCCGAGTAATATCATGCTGAAGTTTGCAGCCATTTTGCACTTTGGACCCTTAAGGGATCGAGCCGATGGAACATAGCTCAGAGTGATTCCGCATGTTTCGATGCGAAAGAGGACCATGCCTAGTGTAAAAATACCTATTCAGACACATTGGAACATTCTTCTTGGTCACACGAGTTGCAAAGCGAAAGTTGCACCACTTTGCAACTTTGCATAGCTTGAATTTAACACTTTTTCCATTAAGCAAAAATCCGCCGCCATAGGAAAACCACTCCAAAATACCTAAAACTGAGAGAGGTTTTTGTAGAGGGGCCCAACACAATCTTGTAGGATCATACGATAAATTTATAAGGATCACGGTATCTGAGTAATATCATGATGAAGTTTGCAGCCATTTTGCACTTTAAACCTTGAAGGGATCAATCTGGTGGAACGTAGCTTGGAGCGATTCCGCATGTTTCGGTGTGAAAGAGGACCATTTCTAGCATAAAAATACCTATTCAGACATGTTGGAATAGTCCGCTTGGTCACACAAGTTGTAGAACTAAAGTCGCACCACTTTGCAACTTTGCACTGCTTGCATTTGATGCTTTTTCCATCAACTAAAAATCCATCGCCACGGGAAAACCACTTCAAGATAGCCAAAACTGAGAGAGGTTTTTGTAGAGGGGCCCAATGTAATCTTGTAGGATTAGAAGAGAAGTTTCAAAGAATCATACTATCTGAGTAATAGCATGTTGAAGTTTGCAGCCATTTTGCACTTTGGACCCTTAAGGGATCGATTTAGTGGAATGTAGCTCAGAGCGATTGTGCATGTTTCAGTATGAAACAAGACCACACCTAGCATAAAAATACCTATTCAAATTTGTTGGAGCAGTTATTTTTATCACATGAGTTATGAATAAAGTTGCACCATTTTGCAACTTTGCACAGCTAGAATTTGACACTTTTTCCATCAAGTGAAAATCTGCCGCCACGAGAAAACCACTCTAAAATAGCCAATACTGAGAGAGGTTTTTCTAGAGGGGCCCAATGTGATCTTGTTGGATCAGACGAGAAATTTTTAAGTGAAATGGAATAAGTTTTATGGGGTTTTTGTTGCTGCCCCTATAGATTTTGATGGAAAAGGGCATGAAAAATGAGGTTTCACCCTAGGGTTGATAAAATATTGCATGTAGAGGTTGGATGATTGTCTTTTGAGTTTTTTTAGGTGATTTTAAGAAGGTTTGAGGTGGTGGCATGTTCTGGTAAGGTGTGGAACCATTCATTTCAATAAACCCTCCTTATACTAGCATAAAATAAGGGTTTTGGTTTGGCATGGTGGAGTGAGTTTGTCCTGAGAAAAATTGTGGATCTGAGGGTTTGGATACATGTTAATTGTTACCCCAAAAATTTAAGGGGGTTCTTGAATGTTTAAAGGTATGTTCCTTTGTTTCTTGAATTCCCTTGTACAAATAAACACACACACACCTAAAACATCCTAATTCGACCTTACATGTTTTATATCACTTCTCTAATCACCTAATGACCTCTTTGAGACTTTGAATACATTACATATGACCTTTACATGACCTTTTTCACATTGTTTACATTTCAAAACTCAAATTTTGCAAATTTTCCTATTGAAGGCATTTATAGAACAAGGTGCTACTGCACCAAACATGAACTCCAAAATTACAATATTTGAGTAAATCTCATTGTGTAAGTAAATCTCATTACAATGCCTTAGGTACTTCGTTCTCACAGATATTTTACAATGTCACTCATACATTTGAGATTGTCTTTAAATGTCTACATCATAGGTGCTCATTATGGGGTTAACTTCAATTGAGTAACTTCAGATTCCCTCGCCAAGCTTCACACACTCTTTTATAATGGCTTGAAATAAAAATTGAGATTTGTCAAGATCATCAAAATAAGGATGTTGTGTTTCTTTTTTGGCTGAGATTCTCTTTGATGGCTCATAAATCAGCATTTTCTTCAACGAGATTTCAATCAATTTTTAGTAGTTTACTTACAAATACGCAAAGTAAAAGAGAAAAAGAAAGAGCATCCAAAATGGAAATGAAATAAAAATAGATGGAAGGCACTTATAGATAGGCATGCAAGTCCCACAACTTAGTCACTCCTAGTCATAGATCTTCACTAGGAATTCCAACATACCTATTGCACACAACACCTCTCATGAATAGAGTAAGTTGAAATTTTAGATGCTCTTATAATGTCTACATCATAGCTGCTCATGATAAGGTTAAATTTAAATGAATAACTTGACATTCCCTCACCAAGCTTTGCACACACTTTTCTAATGGCTTAAAATCATGATTGAGATTTGTCGAGATCATCAAAATAAGGATGTTGCATTGCTTTTCTAGCTAACATTCTCTTGGATGGCTAGATGAATATATCTACATTTTTTGCAAGGGGACACCAATCACTATTTAGTATGTTAATTACAAATACACAAATTAAAATAATATAATAGCATTGGCATCAAACAAATTAATGTGCATACAAGTATAAATTAATAAGAACCAATGTGTATATACTTACAAATTAATCCAACAAACCATCTAATTCTGCTCTACTCTTTATTGTGTCAAGTACTGCCTCATGGTCAGACTCATGGACCTTCCACAAGGTCTTCTTCAAAGGTCTACCCCCATATTTGGTTAAACAAACATTGGATGCCATGACAAGATTCGAGTAATGAAGAATCTTACGATCCATGTGAAAGTCCTGAAATAGCCAATGTTAAACACTTGAATGTGGGTACCTTCTAAGCCATGTTCCAGTAACCACAACTGAGTCTGTTGGATATTCGATGTTTTCTCCATCTATAACTAGGGCCTCCAATTTATTTTTGGCCTCAACACAATGACACAAGTAATATTCTATTCCCTCTTCATTGTCTTCAATTGCAATAACTACATAAACATGCCCTACATTGATATGTGCAAAAAATATCTTGAAATTTTTCAACATTATGAATACAATACAAAGTAAGATAACGATGTGGAATTTCAACAACTAAGCAAGTAGATATATCACCTAGTTGAACTAGATCTGATACGTTGTCAAAGTCGACTGATGATTCCATCTATGTTAGTTCCAATGCCATCGAACGACGATACGTGTGAAGTGGGCTAAGATAACTTGTCAACCATTTTTCAACCCACTCCCCTGACTTACAATCATTCCAGGCTTGCATTGTACGTGAAGAACAAACATATGCCATCTTTCGTGTATCGATACTCCATGAACCTGCGTTTGAGCTAAGGAAAGAGTGTACCTCACTTGATCCTATTAGTGTACAATAGTCCTCATATGGTGCAATGTTAGTATCATCCATCAACCAAAAAAATCTATGAACTGAAGACGTTCCTTCATTACCTAGACCCATCGAAGCATTACACCACTTAATGATTGATTTTGCATCTATCAACTTTGCACTATCTTTATACTTTAACTCTTCTTGTGCTAATTCTCTTTTCACGCATGCTCCTACACCATCATGCTCCCCCTTTCCATGTCCAGCCTCACAAAAGTTCCACATATATTGAACACCTATAATTGTATGCATCCTGCACAACCAATAGAACATACATGAGTTCTTGAACTGTGTTGCACAGTTATCAAACCATATTATATGTCGTTCATATTTTATGCCCCTCTGAGCTAAACCACTATAGAAAATCTGGAAGCAACCTTGCAAAAACTCTGGAGAATGTGTGCGATCATCACTAATGTAAAAGTGGTAATCCCTCAATACCTTCCTTTGGTCATCTATACTATTAGATGCATGAATGAATGCTATGTGTACAAATATCAAAACTTGTGTGGAGTTGTAATACTATGACTGCACCTCATGTTGTGGTTGTAGATTTTAGTTCTTTGCAAATTCAACCAATGATACTATGCTTCCAACTAGAAAGGTGTCCTTGCATAGCTTGAATTGTGTGTCCAACCATTGGGTTCTATGGGTATGCATTGCATACTCAGATATTATATTGTCACAAAACATGGACATAAACTGGTACACTAGAATCTTCTCAATAACCAAATCACACTTTTTTTCTTGAGACCCATCTTTTGTAGCATATGCCACTGTTTTATACTTCCCGAACTCTACTAGTTTTTGTCCCACCTGATCTGTGCTTTTCATATGTTGACATACTGGCATACGTTGGAAGCCACCACAATGCTCGCATGAATGATCCAAGCATGTTGTCTTGTAGAATATCTGGCCATCCTCTATTTCACATAATTTTTTTGATAAGAACTCTCTTGAAGATTTTGGTGGGGCTGCTATGCCACAATCCTGCAAAACATCCTTAGTATGCAAATCTACACATATAGAACGATAAAAATTATAATGGTTAGAAAATTCAATATGTAGTCTACAACAAAAAGTAGTGCGTGTGTGATTTATCTTTACATAAAAAGGTTTAAGCATTTCAAAAACTCTTTGAGAAATACTAATTTGAGAATAATCATTTTCAAATTTTTGAAAAAATTGGGTTTGAGTCATATCCAAAAAAATGCTTTGGATGTGGCTCACGATTTCGACTACCGATTATCCTTCTTACCACATCCGTTTGATTCAGAGATGGCCTTGTGTTATTCTTCAAATACTCTTCAATTAGTGTTGTCAAGGCTTTGACAACTTCTTTATCTTTTCGTGGAAGTCTCCCTGAGAATGCCCATAATTCATTTGAATCATTGCC